>JABXWE010030417.1:0-25554 GCA_014611495.1 Limonius californicus
ATATAAGCTAGCCGAGGTATTATAAATTAAAATTTAAATTTTATTTGAATATAATTAAATTATAATTATCATTAAAAATAAAATACATAGCAATATAAAGTATGAATTTCAACGAAGTAAGGCAGCAAACAATTAACAAATAATATGTAAACCTCGATTAAAATTGTCAGTGACTTTGTAAAACCGTTTTTATATTAAAAAATGGGGAAGTTATATATTTATTTATCGTCAACAATGTTTGTAAATACTATTATTTTATTAATTAGTGTCTATTAATCAACGTAGCATTTACGATAATGGAATTAACAGTTTCTATGTAAACGGTTGTCGCTGTTTTTTTATTGAACGACATCTAGGACGTGGTTTTCCAAAAAACTCTTTTGCACAAGCCACATTTGGCCCATTGTACACCCTAACTATGAATTTTGCCTATCTGAAGTAGTTCCAACACCAGTAGTGATTCTTAACGTGTCACATACCGCAGTGGCACGGGACCTACACGGCTTTACTTTTTATCACGAGCGATGCAAACGGTTATTATATTCTCACTATTCCAATAATTGAGATAGGTTTGGAACCAGAGAGCTTCACAAAAAACCGCTCGTTTCATATTCGTTTCGTTTCGAAAACTGCAAATACAGTCTTATGAAAAGAATACTATTAGGAAAACCTGTTCCACTTCCACTTCTAATTTCGGTTTCTTTCAAAAACTTATTCCCTCTTAGACTTTTTAATAATCCGTAGATTTAGCAACCACATATATAGCGGAAGCGATAATATCATTTTTATTTCATAGAGCTCCGAAAATAATGTTTTCGTTAAAGTCAGAAATATGGTTGTTCATAATCAATACCTACATGAACAGCCTTTTTCGTTCCACTGTTGGGCATCGGCCTCTTCTGTGCCACGTGTTTCTCCTCAGTGCTAAGGCAGAAACACAGGGGACCTACAGTTTAACGTCGAATTCGAACAACAGAAATTCCAGAAAATGATTTTAGCTTTAAGATCACATGGTAGCCAATTGGAATGGGAAGTTATGTGAGGTGGATTGCAGCACAAGATTTTTACGCTCTTTGGTAATATGCTGGAGTTTCGAACCCAAACCAGAATCGACATCCTGACTGACTAAGCTACCATCACATACCTATGAGATACTGTCAATTAATTCGAATAAATGTTTGATGGTACGAACTATTAAATGAATGTGGATATTAGCAGCTGGATTGATAAATAATTAATGGAAATATAACTATTTCATCCCTCCAGCTTTGTCTAGGTACATACGGGATGGGGCATTTATAGAAAAACCTCCATATCAAAATCAACATTCTTACCTACCAGACAAATCATGTGAAAGCGCTCTCTATACCCTGGTTAAGTCATTCTTGACATACAGGGGCCTTTGATAATACCTCCTTTGAATCAATGATTCAAGCGTCTAAGAGACATGATACTAACGACACCTTATGTAGGTGGATAAAAAACATGCTACAAAGCCGACAACTATAAGCCACAATATAATTTCAGAAATAATGTAAACTGTTCTGGCTAAGGTCGAGACATGGTGCAACAAGGAAAACCTTACAGTAAATCCTGCAAAACCAGCCTCTTACCATTTACTGGGAAGAGAAATCACGGAGTCATAAATCATGCGGAACTCTTCGGAGAAATTTTGCAAATCAAGGGGGAAAGAAATACTTGGGTGTGATTCTAGACACCAAGTTGATCTGGAACCAACATTTGCAAAGAACCACTAACAAGGCAAAAATAACCTCTTGATGGTGGCAAGAAGGAAATAAATGGGAATTAAAACCAAAAATAGTATAGTAACCTATGGTTCACTAGTATAGTGGCTCAAAGTAAATCAAAGACAAACAATAAACCAGCTTCTTAGTGTTCAAAGACTGACTTGTCTCTGTATAACTGGAGCATTCAGGGGCACTCCGACAGCAGCACTAGAAATTCTTCTGCAACTTCCTCCTCTAGATATAATAATCAAGGGCGAGGCACGCATGAGAGCGTATCGCCTAAACTGCACGGGTAATTGGAGAAGCACCCAGCACACATGGGGACACTCCAAAATAATAAATGTAGTATCTGACCCAATATAAAAATGGGAGCGGGCTGCATGTTAACAAAATACTATTTTCACAGACCTTTCGAAATACAGGTAAACCGTGAAGAATGGGATCAAGGGGAAGCACCATAAAATCTTACTATGGTATACAGACGGTTCACGCACGAGCAACGGAATCGGAGATATATTACCTCCATATCTCTGGGTCAAACTGCCACAATATTCCAAACGGAAATGCAATTCTAGCAGCAATGGATGAGAACATAAGAAGGGTCTATACAAAAAAAAAAACGATCCTTATTATATCTGACAATCAGGCAGCTTTGAGAGCACTTAATTAAAACCAGATCAAGTCGAAACTTGCCTGGAACTGCCTTCGTAGTCTCCTAACATTGGCAAAATTTAACAAGGTAAAACTTGAGAGGGTGCCAGGTCACAAAGGCATAGAAGGAAATGAAAACACAGATAAACATAGCAAAATTAGGATCTAAAACCGCTTGTCGGTCTAACTAAGCGGACAGTGAGAGGAGCAATTAAAGAATGGATCGTAACCAATCTTTCGGAACACTGGAAACTCTCACCTTGACAAAGCCAAAGCAAAGCTATGATGGGTAACCACCCCCGCAAGCTTACCAAAATAGTGCTACAACTCAGTAGGACTCAAATTGGAGTAGTGACAGAACTCCTAACGGGACACTGGCATTTCAAACAACACCTCTACAACATAGGGCTATTTAACGAAGATCCTATATGCAGACGTGTGGGAGGAAGAGGAAATCGCCTCCCAACAATGCGAAGCCTTAGCTCCTAGAAGATATCAAATCTTTGAGGGCACTCATCTCAACGAGATACAACCGCAAGCCTCTGATCAACAAACTCCTAGACCTGATAAGGGGGACGGATCTACTTAACAGCAATTAGCGAAAGAATGGGGTCCACAATAGGCCCAAGACACCGCAGTGTGAAAGGGCAGTAACAACCCTCCCCGTATAAACAATCTACAATCTACAATCTTGTCTAGGTCGTCCGCGTTTTCTTCTCTCCGGTGGTATCCATGTCAATATTTTCTTTGCTTATCTAGTCTCTTCTATTCTACTAGTGTGTCCAAACCATACCAACTATCGTTTTTGTACTTCGTCAATTATATCTCCTACCATTTCCAAAATTTCTCAGCATTTGGTATTCTGTCCTGTCTTGATGTTCTACAGCTTCTTCGTAGATAATCCATTGCAGTTTACTTCTATTTCTTGAATTTATATCCCATGCTTCTGCCCTATATGTCATAACTCTTTGTACCATCATTTTATAAATCCTTTTCTGTGTCTTTCTTCTAAGTTTATTGTGCCATAAAATGGGATTAAGTGATCTAATAATGGTTTGCCCTTTGTTTATTCTGTTATTAATTTCTTCCTTGCTGTTCCTTGTTCATATGCTTCATGTAATTTTCTGACGGTGTAACTCAGATCGTCAGATCGGTTAATAGAAATATCAGCCCTAATAATAAGGCTTGTCAACATAAACAACTTATTTGACCATCGTCGAGTTTGTCTAAACTATTTTCATGCAGTAAGTTGGGAGCAGCGACGAATAAGTCTAATGGGTATGTCCCAAATAATTCTTTAGATCTTGTAATATTGAAAAATGCTTTCTGGAGTTGTGCTCGTGGGGAGGACACTGACATATCGTAAGTGCTATGCTGAGATTGGAATGCGTTACACTGAGAACTTTAAGATTAAAAAACACACTCCGTGGTGGTTCATTTTTATCGTTTCCATTTAAAATCAGTTCAACTCCAAATTGTGGAAACGACCTCGTTTCTCATATCTTCAGGATGGCTGTCTGCTCGATGCCTACGAAAAAGACACGATGCACTTTAAATTATTACATCATTGATTTCAGTTTGTGTCTGTGAATACTTTCTTCTATACAATAGAAATGCGAAGCTATTTTAAAGCGGACCCATCCCTATAGTTATTGTTTATAACAAGTCTGTTCGTCAGTCCCCTAATATTTTATGAAAGCATAAAACTACCAAAACATTAAACCAATTATTATTTGAATTTCGTCTTGGGAGAGCAACTTCAAAATAATGTTTTACAATAGAAATTCTCATAAAATCAGTGTTGTTAAACTATGGTAACGAATATTGTCAGTTTTTTTAGGGTCTTCAAGCAACAATTGAGATTTTATAAATTTTCCGACTGTTCAAATTAGCATGTTATTACTCATCTTTGATAAGTAATGAAAATTCACATTAGAATAATACATATTTACCTCCTTTTGTCTTTTTGGGTCATATATTATTAGTCGCTGTTGTTCATTATTTATCTCAAATTATATATTAAATAAGGTGCACAACTAGAAATAGGTTGTTGTGGCTTAGCGTTATGTAAAATTTGACAACAACATGGTGAAAACCTTTTTCTCATGCAATATTTATTAAGTTGTCGGAGTGCAGTGGTAGCAAGAAAGCACAAAATAGTCAATTTTGAACCTAAATCGTGAGCATATTTACGATCTTTTTCATTTTACACACAGAAAAGAAACTGTCAAATGGTATTTTCGCAACTCAGCTTAGTGTAATGAAATTTGAATGTATCACAAGTCTGATTGAAAGAATATAATACCGTAGCACCAGACGATTAAAAGTAATTTACAGAAACCCTGCTTTAGAAGCTAGTTCGTGGGGCAGGAAGCATTACAAGAAATTACCGTGAAAAGCTGCAGGAAAATATGCAAAATCTTTATTTCCAGTATACAATATAAGACCTTATTTTAGAGTCCTGTCTTAAATTATCTAATGAGGTACATGTAAGTGAGACTATGTAAAACCATCAATAAGCTACGATATCCATTGATGTTAACAATATTTAGCATCAACTTACTTGACCAGGAATTGTTAGAACTACAAATTGCGTTGATTATTACTGTAAGGGTTAGGTATGCCCAAAATTATAACAACTTTCATGTTTACTACTGCAAATTAACTGAAGATATTTTTCTATTTATATTAAATAAATATGAACAACTTTACAGAGTTCTTGCGAGATTAGGGATGATTTTGTAATGTATACGTTGCAACATGAGACATTCTTTTGGAACATATTGTGTCAGTAACGGATTACGATTATTACTTGGAGAATTATATAGTAATCTCAGTACTAAGAGAGATGGTTGGAAAACCGCGTCCTCGATCTCGCTCTTTTAAATCTGCCAATCAATGAAGACTAAAATTGTTAATGTCGGTGACGTGTATGCATCTGACATTTAAAAATGTCAAGTCAGAACTTTAGATTAAGTTACAAATTAAATATTAAGTGTATTTCTTTAAATTGAAAGTGTTCCTCAAAAGGACAAGACGTTTATACTATCAAGTCATTTTAAATTTGTTAAAAAGGATTATTAGTTTAGATAGAAAAATACTTCTGCATGGAGATATCGAAAGAACAAAACACTAAAACAGAAAACATAATAAGAAACGATGTGAGTGATACTAGACAACATGTCAAAGCAATTATACTTTATGTTTTCTTCGGACTCTCGCTTTCCTGAAAGAAATGTAGAAACATTTTACATCAACACGTTATGGGTAGTCTGGTATATATCGGAATGTTTGCAGAGCTACCAGTTATAACAACTAAAACTAATAGCCCTAAAAATGATGATGTGCACGGTAACAATCAGATATGGAATTATGAAGGAAATCCTAAGCGATCTGGGAGTTGACAATCTAGTGCAGCCTTTTTCGTAGACAATCAGTGCTCATTTTCTTCATATTACCCAAAATAAAAATGTTTCATCATGTCGTTCTCTTAAAACAAATAGTATCTTAACTAAGTTGTGATAACTTCGCCGCTGCTGCTTAATGCTGAACAACTAAATCTGATTATGAAGTGTTAGCATTGATCTGCTTTTAAGAATAGTAGATATATTCTAACTCTGCGGATATATACACAATGTTCTGAAAGGATGGTAGTTTTTAACGACGTGAAACAATTCCACTATTTATAGTCCAAATACATTATAACCGTAGGTTGATGCTAGCCTATTATTTACTGTTTATATTTTCAGAAATAGAAAGAGTGACACAACAAACTTGTTCCCTCTTAAAAGGGATTGCCGCAATCCAACATAGATACAGGCAGGACATTGAAAATAAGTTTCTTTAATTTAATTAAATTAATCAACGTTATTTACTTATCACAATAATTAATCGGGCTGCCAATTACGCACAGTAATCCGCACTGGATACGTGGTTCAAAACACTTAAATATAAGAAAATTTCGATATTTCTAAATGGACATCACCTTTTATTATATAAATATAAATAATTCTGTTATTAAACCATTGTTGCAAACAAAATTTACATATAAAGTTGCCCTAACTATATGGTCACCTGCATTCAATAAGGAATTGTAATAACTTAGCAATTTTCACATGTATGAACGAAAATGCCTAAAAATGTTTAATTTAGACATAAATAAACAAATTCAATATTATTGCTATGGGAAATACGACGAATTGTATCCTAATTACATGGACAACATTTCTATATACAAATATTACAGAGTCTACAAGATCTTTTATTGTAATTTTTTAAATTTATATCTTTATCGATGAAATTTACCTACTTTTTTATATAAACAATTAAATCCTAGCTTATTGTTTAAACAAATACAACACAAAGTTGCCTCTCAAGATAAATCAATGGCATTTAGTACAAGTTTCTGTCAATTAACAACATTAATATGTTTAAAATTATAAAACAGGTATCAACTGTCAAATTATTAACATTTACATTAATATCATTATTATTACAGCTCAAGACTCAGTAAAATTGTTGAAAGGTATGGAAAACAACCTTACGAACGCGCTTCCATTGCCAAATTTCCTTCATATGAATGCAAAACTTACAATTTCCATATTACGACAACCCGAAGAAAGATCGGAAAAAACAACATATCAACTCATTTGAAAATCGTGTGAGTGAACAACGCATTTCTGTACAGGAAAGCTTCCTATAGCTTTAGATTTTATATTTAATTAGAATAAGTCCATTTGGTGGAGTGTAACACAGCAATATATATATGTATAGGTTCCAACTGACGTTAGCTGCTTACTGGTAAATTGTAAAAATATCCATTTTTCTAGTATTACAGTATAGCGTAACGGAACCAGCTCCTGAGATAGAGTTACTTATGTTCTACAATTAGACTGTGGAATTTCAATTTACATATTTTGACGACAAGTATCTAAAAGTTGTCACCTGCCGCCCAACTTACCTTACATAAATAAAAATAGAAATTAAAAATAAAGATATGATTATGGAATGCAAACTGGTCAAATCTATTAAGTTTAATTTGATTTAATGTTTATTAATCTAGCTCATTCCAAGTATATGTTGTAGCCAAAAATTAAAGTTAGTTGTAGTCTTTCGTTCGGTACAGTTTATATCACTGTATAAAAGTTCATTGTGAACGTACCAGACAGTAGTGGTTTCAACCTAATCTCTCTTTTGCGTTTGTGCCGTTGTGGTCGTTTACTTGGATGTTTTTGCATTTTGTGGATTTTTTGCTTGCAGTATGTAAAATCAATTTTTTTCAAAACTAAATTGTGTATTCCGTTAGTAAAACACGTATAATCTATTCACGATTGATTTGCCATCCAATAGGCTATGGAAATCTGGGGGAAAGTGTGGTATCATTGAAATTTGTCAATTAATTAAGTTGGGTTATGCTAGTTTTTCTTGATGGAGGTTATGTTTTTTGAAAGCAGGCAATGTTGCCAGTGCAGCTTGTTTGTTCATTTAACGTCCGCCTATTGCTGCTCAATATTGGTTTATAATACTTAGATATAATTATGATTTCATTATAAATAAAATAATAACTATAATTTAAATGTTGTAACACATACCAAATACATAATGCTGTTCTTTTTTCACGAGAATTCTGAACTCAAATCGTATGCATACAGAGCATATTCTATGCCATTCTTTGTTGTCCTACATTTAGGTCTTGCAGCAAATTAAGAAGAACTAACATCTATGCCGCTCATGTACCCATTGACGACTCGCGGATTCATTTTGGTAGATCCACGTTTCGCGTAGGTATACGAATGTCACATTTTGATATTGGAGAAATTGTCTCAAAAATTTAATTTTGGATGCAACGACGTGTTTTTGTTCACATAAAATTTTGCGTCCATTCTCCATTTTGTGTTTATAACCCATTGATTTAATAACTTTGAATAAAGTAGTCCTGTCCCCCTTGTATTCATAATTTTCGCGAGTCAGCCAAGAGTTTGTCGAGAGTAAAATGTTCATTCTTCTGATGATACTGCCAAATTTGTCGTTGATAATCTTTTCTGAACGTGTAATTTAAGAAAACGTCCGTCTTAGCGCCTATACTACAAATGGAAGATTTCAAAACGTCCTGTCCTTGTGATAAAATGTCCCTTATAGAACGCTCAGACACCTAAAATTATAAGTAATTTGCAATTGCATGTTTAAGAAATAATACATGCTTACCCCAAATATATCAATTAATCGATTTATAATCGTAAATCGTATGAAATCTGCCCTATTTCTTTTATAGTGGCTGAAAGCTTTTACAATTTGCAGTTTAGTAACTGACTTTCGCCATTCTGACAATTAAGAAGGTATAATATATTATCTGTTTTATTAATTCTAAACTTACTAGATTATTTTAGAAAAGTAGGGGACTCTAGAGCTGGCAACAGGGCAATTTCATTTTGACATTGGTAGAAATCAATCAAATAATATTTAAGAAAGGCAACTTAAGAAAAAAAAACACAGCCTACTGGATGGCAAATCAATCGTGAATAGTGTATAAGTACAGGACAGTTTATAACTTTATGTTTTAATAATTTTAACTAAAACAGAATCTTTCTTTACATCAATTGTACTGTCTGTAATCTCGACCTGTCGGTTGTTTGTGGTTGCTAACCTAACCTCTTCAAATAAAATTGTTTTGCTACACGAACATAAAATGTTTATAGATGATTACAATTTTCGGAACGGCCGTGGAATTGATGGAGTATGGCAGTCCTCAATTCATGATTGTTTTGAAGAGTTTCGCCAGGAATTCCCAAACCTTGTGTTGCCTTATCACACTTTTCGTTGTTCTTTGAATCATTGCGTTAAAGTTTTTCATGAGACCTCCAAGAAGAACAGCAGAAATAATTGAAAATGTAAGATAGGTTACGGCAGATGCCCCTCAAACCTCTTTACCCCATTTGTTTCAACAAGTTCAGTTAGTTAGCGCCTGCCACAAAATATTAATGAAAGACACCCATCTGTATCCCCACCATTTGCAGTCTATGCAACAATTACACGAAGCTGATTATCCTCAGCATATCGAATATTGTCAGTGGTTCCTAAATATACGCAAGGACGACTTATTGGAGGAAACCTTTTTCACGGACGAGGCCTGGTTTTATTTAGATGAATACATTAAATCACAGAAGATGCGTTTATCGAGTTCAGAGAAGCCTAATTGTATGGTAGAGACACCTCTTCATCCTCAAAAAATAGGAGTTTGGGCGGCTATTTTAAGGCTTAGAATAGTTGGAATATACAATTTAGAAAGTATAAGACAAAGTTTATTTGTTGAAAAATCAACGAAGGTGTTTCTTCAGGCGCTTTGACTGCAGAAAGGCATGGAGAAGTGATTTTACTGCCTGTTTTCAAAGAGCTTAATGACGATAAACTCAGATTTGGTTCTTTTCAACAAGACGGGACCACTGCGCACACAACACATGATACCTTAAATATGATACGAGAATTTTTTGACAGACCGATTATTAGTTGAAACACTTGCTTGAAGGCGGCGAACATTTCGATCATTTGTTACAAATTCTTTGTTTATTGCAGTTAGTTACAATTAAGTTATTATCATTTGATTTATTAAATCTATTTTTAAATGTTTGCATTTGAATGCTTCCTTGTCAAATCTGTTTACAAGAGTTGGGTTATGTACGTTTTGTGATATGTTCACAATGAACATTTCAGTGCCTACCTTGATGGCATATTAAAAAACCACACGATACGTTTTGTTTGTTAACTGTAGGCGCTAATAACATTCAAACTTCTGCTGCCACGGTGGCAAATTTAAATAAATTGTAAATGTAACGTTCAACTAAAAACTATACGTGATGCAATGAGAAACAAGTTTTCTGATCATTGAAACAGCGATATCCTTATGTTATATAGGGTGTTCCGTAAAGTATAGGTACAAACTTTAAGGGCTTATTCTACAGCCAAAAATAAGAAAAAGGGTATATGTCTGAAAATGCTTCGTTATCCAGACTCAGCGACCAAAATAAGGAAAAATAAAATCACTCTTTTGGCCATAATTCAGTCAGTGTTCGCAGTAATAGGTTAAAATTTTCTTTGCAAACTTAGCCACTGTAACCTTAATTTTTACCAAAAATTTGATAAAAATTGGTGAACCAAGTGTGCCTCATCTGGCAGGGTCAAGTCATAATATAATTGTGTTTTTATATGTTGGCTAATAATTCTTATTCTTCATACTCTACACAGAAATGTACAAAAAGGTGCTCGTATTCTAAATAATTTGAGTTGACCATTTTCAAGATAATTAGACTTTCATAATTTGATCTGTTCGTACAAACGCATATTCGGGAAGTGTTTCAGTCAACACTTAATGAGTTATTGAAGACAACTGAAAAGCTTTTGATCTATGAGCTGATTACAAATTTATTATTAAAACACAAAATTTCAAGCTATTAGTGAAAACACTGATTGAGTTGCCACCAGAAGAGTTATTTCATTTCTCCTGTTGTTGGTGGCTGTATCTGCCTAAGGAAACATTTCCGCACATACTTCTAGGAACTTCTTTTTATTTTGGCTGTAGAATATGACCTTAAAGTTTATATCTATAATTTAGAAACACCCTATGTATTTACTGATATTATATAACACTGACTGAACACTATATTTGTTTATTTACTATTTGCATTTCCACTTAAGCTATTACATTTCAGGTAAGGGCATAATCTTAAATAGAAATGGCTTTGCCCCGTAACGAGTTCACTACTTTAGTCTTATCAAAATTATACAAGCCGTGTTATCACGTGCCAAGTGAAAAGTACCCAGATTCTCCGAAAACAAACTTTAAATTTAGTGGATAGTTGGAACATAAATAGTACTTGCTAAAAGGGCTTAAAGTTTTCACGGACCAGGAGAATTGCAGCGTGCAGTTCAATGCAATTTGCCTGAGAACCTAAATTTTCGCTATCCTAAGCGAGAGAAGCTTTTAGCTTTGTTGGAATGAAAATATGAGGCATTTCCTTTTTAGTGGACAATGGACTCTGCGAGAAAATATTAAGAGATGTCGTTGAAACGGCAACGTCCGGGTATTAACCTCTCGTACTCATTGTATCAGAATGCTGAACTCTGAAACATTTTGCTTTTTTGTTTAATTAAGGGTACAGAATGTTTTCCCATCGAACGCAAAGTTAATGGATGTTAGTGCGATATCATTTTCCGTTGTAGTCCGTACATTAGCAATAAACTGAACAGCCCGAAAGAAGCATCGCGATGGCAGTTATGCGCCTCCTATATACTTGAAATACGATCGCAGTTTCCAACAGAGATTGCTACTGCACTTTAAAAATGGACATTTTCTATGGCACTCAATAAGTTCTGGCTATAATTTCGTGTAAACGCACATAGGGTTTAAGTACGAAATATAATACAGACTGGATATACAGAGTTCAGCTTAGTATATCGATCAGGAATTTCGTGAAAACTTTTAATTTAGACCCTAAACCTACCGGGAAATAAATTAACCGCAAAATTATCCTTTGGTGCGTACAAAGTTAGTAGCGCCCAAAAATCCTCAAAGAAGCTTAATGGCATTTATAACTGGTGTCATGCAGCGATTCCAGGGATTGAAGTCCTTCTCAGAGTTTACAGAGATTTCAGAAAATACGGACTTCAGCATCGCTTTAACCATTCTAGCTTTGATTTCCGAGCTTACTAAATTGCTTTTGCTATTCCATTTGTTTGTTAGTGTTTGCTGTTTCACTTAAAGCATTTCTTTGGACAGGGGAATGTTACCTTTCCCCGATAATCTGGCAATCCATATCCCTGCGCGTGTCTACGACTCTAGAAGGGTCGTGACGGAAACTGATGGGTCAGGACGACTGTCCTCTCTTGAATAATAGTTTGACCTGCGAGACGAACAAGTCCCCGAGTGATAAATAATAAGCCCCCATGTCGGCACTACTACCATATATATCTTGCCCCTAAATTTATACGATAGTGGATACACCTTTTTTCTGGATTAGCAGATTTCTTCTCGTTTCCAATTGTTGTTTTACCATATTTAAATCAGATGCACGATAGGATTAGAGTACGATTATCTGGTGGAAATTACTATGTAATGGTTAAAACGAGTTCAATTATTTCATTTCACTATACGCCATTTTGCTCTGCGAATCATGCAGTTATTAATTTTTTTTAACGTAATCAAATAAATACTGCTTTAGCCAGAACTATTTTTTCTTACAATAAAATTATTTTATATTATGATAAACCATAATACAATATCCAAAAACTACAACATAAAACATTTGTTTTGGTTAGATTATAATGTTATCGATACTTTTGGATTTAAATTCTTAGAAGTAGTTTGGAATTTTAATAACAGATATTCATAATACTATATTTAAGGCAAATATAAAAAAAATATTTATTTACAGTTATGGCATCATAATTTATGGAAAATTACATACAAACTTGACTCTTAAAGTCGAAAGAGATAAAAAAAATAAAGATCCGCTGAAATATTTAAAGGATTTAGATCTGGAAGGTGCATATTTATCAAAATATGAAAATTTATGTCGGCACAATTACAAGTTTAACCTAATTTGATAGAAAAGCTAAGAGTTATTTATAAACCTTCAATGGGAACGAAGCGACGCAATATACGGAGTGGCAACGAAACAACAAAATAAAGAAACAGAAGCAGTAACTTAATATTTTACTTTGAAACGTAGTAAGAATTCTAATTACTTTCAACCAGCCACATTAATAGTACAGTAACTGAGCCCGTGGGCTGCGCTTTACGTTTAGTTTGGTAACTTAAACCAAAATAATAAATAAACTGTACGAGTTGTAATACATGTACTTGATTCATTTAGCTTTTACCCATATATATGAAAGTACGTGAGTGTTGGTTGGTATGTACCATGGGGTCTAAGCCTTCCTGAAAGAAAGACCAAGAAATAATTTTTTACAAATTATTTAAACAAGCAAATATAGTTTATGTTACCTCGGAAAACTATAGTAGCCAGATCGCAAATATATATTAAAATTTATATTAAAATCTGATTACTACTGACGTCCGTTCAACACATTAAATATACAATGCGCGTCAAAAGTATGGAACATACCATAAAACTGACACAAATGACTTGTTCTAAAAATACTGAAACACGTTCTTTTTCAAAAATGCACATTTCTATGTCAAAATCTTTTTCAGATATTCGTCATCTTGTTTTTAGACGGCTACCCCCTTTTTTCGTCCTTATTTTGATAGATCTCCTCGCCAATTGTTACGGGCCAAACGGGCTTTTTCGTCGAACCGCAACCGGATAGGTGGAAAAGGGCCTGCAGCTTAGCTCAGAGGAGTAGGGGGTGTTCACGGAAATCGCTTACGGAAGGAAATCTTTCTCGTTGTGTACAGAGTAGGTCAAAATTAGTGGGCGCCACCTTCCAAATACAGCTGATTGCAGGTTCTCATGGAAGGCCCAGCAGCCAGCAGCTTACGGGAATCGGACTCACCTTTATTGTGCCTCCCTCCTGTTTAGAAAGCTTACAATATTCATGCATGCATACACAAATACAAAATACTCAACAATATGAGAGGTAGTTAATTTTAAAACACATACAATTAAACTATTGGAAATGACACAATACAAAGATGACGGCGAATGGTGATTTTATACTTCAGTATTACAAACTGTTAATTTGAACGTGTAAGAGGAGGAAATCGCCGCCCCTGGCGTACGGTATTTAAATTCTCCAAACAACTACGTGGCCAGTGGCGTCGGAGTTTACAAGAATAATACAATATATGATTACTTTTAACAATTAACAGTAACAAAAAATAATAACAAACGACGACTGAAGGTCGCCTTTTTGTCGCATGAAGAAAAGGTTCAATCCCTTGAATTTTCACAATTGAACGCGTAAAGGGTTCTTTTTGTTCACCACACAAAAAAACTAGTCCTTTTACCTTGACTTTCGGTGAATGGAGTTGAGAGAGAAGCAGGCACAATTTTGGGGTGTTTTCCAGATGCAGGTACAGTCTGGGATGTTTTCAGATCCGAGCAAAAAGGTAGTTCTTCGGGAAACCTTCGAGACGAAATATTTGCTGCACAACCCTCGTAGTTTGTCGCAGCAAGGGCACATGTACAGGAACAACAAATGGGCTCGATAATAATCCGCCAAAGGTGATCGGCAAATTTGCAATGAATTGCCTTTCCAGGGTTAATATTCCAGCGTATTTCTTTAAATTCGACACTTGTCGATGTTCTGTTCGCTCCACGGTAAAAAAGCGATACGAAAATAAACGCGATGGATACCCATCGAAAACCTAAGCAGCCCTTGCCGTACTTGATTTATTAACGGTCTCCGCAAATGGAATTGGTAGACCGGAGTCGCGAAGGTCGAAGACCGATTGAAGAGCTTCGCGCAACGCGAACCTGCGTTTCCCCAAAAGATTACACCACATTGCGAAATATGGTGAAATCATTCTGGAACGAAAACAACACGTGCGACATTCGAGTGTCAACATTTCCGAGAATTTTTTTTGATCGGCAAATCTAGCCTACAAAGGGAACTTTCAAAGGCTTTACGAAAGTGGCCTCCTATAACTCAATCTTAAAAAAATAATATAGCCATTGACATAAGAATTGCAATTAAAATAGAATTTTGATTCCTATGAAGCTTCAATTAGAATATTGCTCTAATCCAGATGGAGCGGCACAATCAGATGAACATAACACAGCTAAATGGTAATAAAAAAAATTGGCCCCCATATAAAAAAATTTTTGAGAAAATACGCACAAGGTTCAGCAAATTCAGAATGTATTGAAAAAATTTAGATTTGTGGCGTTTTAACTTAGTTCCAGTTCTAGCAATTCTTTTGCCAAACAAAGAAGGTCCTGATATGCCCCACCCAACCATTAGGTTGCAACAAGATGAAGTTCCTCCCCATTTTGGTGTACAAATCCGGCAGTTTCTTGACGGTAGGCTCTTCAAAACATAGATGCTCAGTCGTGTCGTGTGAAATCGCAAGTTTACATTAGTATGCCAAACCATTTAGACGATTCGTTTAGAAATGGATAGTATCGGGTCGAAAATTCATGAGCGTGAGTTACAAATTACTTACACACGTGCTGGTCGGTGTCAACTGATTAATGGTGGACAATTTGAACATTTCCGTTAGGTAATTCTTTCATAATTACCTTATTTCCACTATAAATAAATTCTGTATGTTCGAACTTTACGTATATTTTCAAAACAAAATTGTCTTATATCATTTTAATTGGTGAGATCTATTAATAAATGAGGAAGAAAAACGCTTGCCATTAAAAAATAATAATGCCGTCATCACTTAAGAACAAATGAATGTCGGAAAAGGAATCTGACATGTGCATTCTAAAAAAGAAAAATCGACTTGTTTCAGGTTTTTTACAAAAAATCATTTGTTTGAGTTTTATTAGGTATATGTCTGACACGCGTTAGTGACAAGTCGTTAATAGAAAGTATTATCTCTTCGTCAAGTAAATAAGTTTTTTATGTTTGTACACTGGATTGCCCTATATATGTGCAAATATTAACATGTTTGTGATGTTCCTGTACATAAAGGTAAGGCACACACCCGAAAGCATTATACGTATCTTTAGTTATAACATTAGTTTATGATAGAATTGGGCATTGGAAAAGAAAATGTCATATATAACAAGACACTGTCTCGTCCTTTTGATGATATCGTTGGGATTAATGACACAAATACAAGAATTTTACCAGTGGTAACTTACATCTGTTGAAATAAAAAGATTAGCTTTTGAGAAATATTATTGTAAGCAGATTATACAATGATGTGAAAAGATAAAAGGTTTGTACAATCATTCTACTTCCTAATTTTAAAAATAATAGATATACTACGTTTCTAATATTTTTTCTATTTTCTTGGTTTGCCCAAGTAAAACCAAGTCCAAAAATCACTTTGAAAGGGGAATTCGATGACTATACTAAATATTTTACAGGCGCGGAGTAAATGATTTCATTAGGCTGGCTGTCATATAATAAGAAACACAGAACGATATAGCATATTACACTTAGTGTCACAACGAAAACATCAGGAAGAAGAGGGATAGGTAGACGTCGTATACCATGGTTGAAAACATACGAGAATGGTACGCTAAAACAGCAACCCAACTCTTCAGAGCTGCGGTTAATAAAACATAAATTGCCAATATTCGGTAACGGGTTGGAAGAAGAAGAAGGTATGTATCTATGTTGGAAAATGTTGGTATTCTTGGTACTGAAACATGATTAAATCCTGGCATAACAATAGCATCATTGCAAACGGTGCTTTTCGATTTAATTTTAAATGAGGTTTCATATTATAAATCAATGCTGATACGAGGTATGTTCAATTGAAACCCATCTTTGTAAAGAAAATGATTCAACAATTTAATGAAAAATAATTACCGTCACAGTTAAAGCACCTATCCCATTGTTTTACTAACCGACGTATACCCTGTTCATAGAATTCTTGTGGCTGGTGATTGAAGAAGTCTTCCACAGCTATCTGTACTTCTCTGTCAGACACAAAATGCCGACCTTTTAACGCCTTTTTCAGCGGTCCGAGAATATGGAAATCGCAAGGCAATAAATCCGGGCTATAGGCGGGTTGCTCTAAAATCCTCCAATTCTTTTGTAGAAGATTTTCTTTTACCACATTAGCAACATGAGGCCTAGCGTTGTCGTGCAGCAAAATGACCCACACGCGTAAGTGTTCCTGGACATTTCCATCTTATTGCTGGATGAAGCTTGTTCAGCGTTTTATTGTACAGATTTGCGTTGACATTTACTCCAGGTTCCATAAACTCTATCAACAAGGGTCCTTCATGGTCGAAAAAAAAGTTAACATCACCTTGCCTTTAAACTTCTTTGGTGGTGGTGAACTTGAATGTTTCCACTGCATCGACGATAACTTACTGGATAGTGCGTAGTAATGGCACCAAGTTTCGGCACCAGCAACTATTAACAGAAGAAAGTCATCACCATTTTGCCTATAGTCTGTAAGGTGTTGCAGAGATAAGCCCATTCGTAAGCATTTTTGTATGTTAGACAAGAGATGTAACCCAGATTACGAACAATACTATGTACAGATCCTACACTCGCACCAACAATTTCTAAATTTTCGCTAATTGAAATTCGACGATTTTCTCTAATAAGGCACGCATGCCTTATTGTTTATTATGTTAATGCAGTACACCGTGCACCTGGTCGCGGCTCATTCATAGTCCCATCATTTCCTTTCTTAAATTTTGGGCATCATTCCTTCACAGTTGGGTACGAAATACATGCATTTCCACACACTGCTTACATTCGCGTATGAATCTCCAATAGCTGCACACCCTCAGCGCATAGAAATTGTAGCACCGCACGCTGATCAAACTTGGACGGATTTTCAACAACAAACGTAATTTCAAAATCGAAGTTTTAAAAGTCAGAATCAAATTCGAACGCCACAAACTTACTAATGTGTTGCTTACAAACACTACTAACATTAACGAATGTCATTTGAATTATTGCATTTCTTTTCAAGGCTAAGTTGATCAACGATGGGTTTCAGTTGAACAAGCCTCGTAATTAATTCAGTAGTCGTTATAATTTTTCTAACAAATAAATGCTTTGTTTTGAAAGGTAGGTTATGTACTTTGTAAATACACATAGATGTTAACAACCGTAAATGTTCATAGTTTACGATTCTTATTCCTTACCATAGATGGGTCTTTCGCGAAAATAGGTTTAATAATGAAACAAGAGCGAATTGTTTTACAATAATCCAAATAAACAGTGTAAATCTAATACAATTCTTTACAACAAACCTGTACTAGTTTCTTATCTAGAAATACATTCGAATATATTTGTTATGTCATGAAAGGGTTTAGGTCTGCTTTAGTGTAGTGCTTGGGTTAACTAAATCATTAAGACTGAATTAATATATAGTTACTTAGCAATAGGAAAGGAAAATTTGAGCTTTTATAGAAGGGCGTATTTACAATAGGAAATACTGGTGTATACAATAACGTCAAGTAGTTTGGAAATGTTACCATTAGCAACATAACTGTACTTTAGGCAAACTTACATTCTATACATTTCATACAGAAACATGAAGTCACTTTATTTAGAAGGTTTTACTACCATAGCGGTTTGTCACTTTTGTATCGTGCCTACTGAACAGAAAAACAAACAAATACATGCACAATAAAACTAGAGTGAAGGACGCAGCAGAGCATATGCAATCTCTGAAATGGTAGTGTGCGGATCATGCGTTGCGGAGAGACGATGGAAGATGGAGCCGAAAGGTGACTGAATGGAGACCTCGTACTGGAAACAGGAATCGGGATAGACTAAAGCCCAAATGGAGAGATGACCTAACAAAAACATCCGGGACAAGATGGATGGGACTAGCAACAGACTTGCTTGCTTGTTAAAACCATGGTCTAAATCACAGCTTCTAAAATTAGTAAACATTATTGGGGGTCGTAGAAGCATTTAAATATATTTGTTGAAAATGTAGGAACTGGATGGAGTAAATGGAACTAAAGCTAAATCAACAAGCAATGGGACCTATTATATTCAGTCATTGCAAGATTCATTTAGGGGAATTACTGGCTAAGAAAATATCTGCAGATTTGAATGCGGTAGTACAAGATGCAGTTAAAGTTAGCAGCACTCAGGGGGGCAGTCAAAGGGGCGGTCTTTAAGACAGCTGTTAGTGTTAATAAAATGAAATAAAATACTTATTTCTGTCCCAAATTAACTCAGATGTAGTCAGTTTTTTCAGAATAATAATTGGCTGTGCAAATTATTCTTTTTGCCAAATTTCTTTGAGAAACACAGTGACCATAATACGTTTCTCAACGGAGTGAACACGAATATGTTGAATGTAAACTGAAATCTAAAATCAAGCGTTTTTTGAAGCTATAAAGCATATAATAATAATAATTCCCGCTATTCCCCGGGGGGACATAGGGTGGTTGCGAATTGTTTCCACTGTTGCTTGTCATCCGCGATTGGTTTCAGCTGTGCGATGGATTTCCTACTTTCCTCTGCCACAGTTCTCCTCCGCGTCGTTCGCGATCGTCCTATCTTACGTTTTCCTAGCGGGTTCCATTCCAGCACTACCCGGCATGGTTCTTCTCGGGATTTTCTTAATGTGCGTCCTAGCCAGCTATATGTTCTCTTTTTTATTTCCATGTTTATATCCTGTTGTCCTGTTCTTCTCCATAACTCTATGTTTGAAATTGTTTCTGGCCACCAGATCCGTAGAATGTTCTACAAGCACCTGTTGACAAGTGACTGTGGCTTCATTTTAATTGTACTGGTGACGCACCATGTTTCTGACCCGTACATAAAGCATATAGAAACATAAAATGTAAAATGACTCGTTTGAAATATTTTCATACATAGATGATTTTAATGCTGGCCATTAGGGATGCTTGGAAAATGATTTCCTGGCATATTTCCTACTGTAACTAGACAGTAATTACTTAGATTGAATCAAGAACTATTTATCGTGAAAATGGAGAAGGTGAAACATGTCTCATTGAAAATTGTAGAATAATTTGCAGAACTTTCGGGTGATTCATATCTCAAAGTAGAATTTTTAACGAAAAATGTTGTCAAAATTGGCGATAGCAGCTCTTCTACCATCCGTTACCACCTATTTCTGCAAATCGGCATTTTGAACATTAAAGGCAATTCAAACGAAATATAGCTCAAGTCTTAAGAACTCGGAAATTACTGTGAGACCAGCAGGGACGAATATTACGCCACGATTTGAGTTTTTGTGCAAAAATAAGCAATCACATCCCTCTCATGATGAGCTCAACTAAAATGAGTTAAAATAAACTAAAATACAAGTTTTCTGACTGAGTATAAAAATATCCAAAATACAGAAAAGTCAACACAAATTTATTATGTTTGTTGACATAATTTTGTAAATTTTATTAATCTTACTATAACCTAACATTATTTAAGAACAGAATGTATGCAACCTTGCTGTCAAAATTGATCTAATTTTTTTACAATCAGAACAATGCCAAGACTCTGTTACTAATTTATTTTCCCGTATATTATAAGTATTATCTTTTACATTGGCTGCAGTTTGCTTTCCAGTAATCAGGTAGAAGGCCCTAAAACTGGGGAGGGACAGGGAAACAAATGTAATGGTTTGTTACTTGTAAAAGTTACATTTAATTGTTGATTTCCAAGTGATTTAGAATCCCCTGAAAGTTAATCTTATTTTTTTAAATTTGGTAGTACTTTTGTTTCATATTTACTAGTTACTACATTTAATTTACAGTTAAATTGCGACTAACAATTATTTATATACAGTGTTAATATCTATTGCTTTTATGACAAAAAATAAATGGTCGGGAAAAACTTTATCTGATCCAAAGGGGTCGCAAGTGCAAATCGGTCAAAATTTGAAACCATTGTAGTAGGAAGCGCACAAGTACTTTAACTCGTGGTATGGAGTTAAGTAAACCTGCTTTTTATGCATACGCACTACACCATTTACCTTAACATTTTTAAAAGGTAAAATAGCTAGGAAGTTCACCAATAATCGCGATATAGAGTGTAAGAGTAGTGCGGTTATTTTTTCTTGTTTACATTTTACTTTCTGTATGAATTTTGCCGAAAATAAGCGTCAAACAAAACGCAACATACAACAGGATAATGCGAACGCAATAATTTAACATGCGTATACGAGTAACCTATCGCTGTGTTTTATCACATTAATGACTGCTTTATATGGAAATGCATTTTTACAATTATTTAAATCAACTCCAGTCATACGTCAGTTATACTTAAAAAAAACGTAACAATAGTCAATACGTTTTAGAACGATTTTAGACATACGGTGTTGTGGGACAGTGCGAATACGAGCTGTCAGTCGAGGTCACAGTGAAATGAGGTCCGATCGGCCGCGTGGTCCAACTCCGACTGAGACGACCGTATTTCACTTAGTTAAGTTTAGAGTGCATGTTGCATGAATGGTTAGTATATAAGGGACACATTCCCCTGAAGTAATGCGAAAGCGGTTACGGGGAAGGGGGACGGTAGTATGAATGAAGGGAAAAAAAGACAAATGGCGTTAATGTGATTATCAATATATTACATTACTATGTGAAAACAATAATAATTAATTTTTTTTGCAATTTGAATTCGAATAGATGGAATAAAAAATGTTATATACACTCATCTTATGCAAAATAAAGAGGAGTTTAAAACGGAAAGCTTTGTCTATTTATGGTTTTTTAATTCAACGAAAACTATTGTGTTTGATATATTCTAATGCTCACATTTACGTTTTTGTATGTAATTAAGGAGAAGGTAACATCTACAAGACTCGAAATTACATCAGAAGAAAAATTTATACTTTTAATTTCAGAAATTCTCATGTTTGCTTATTCGAAACTAGAATACAAACTCCACGATGCCGATTTAAAACGGAAGTCTACTAAACGATTTTTTAAAATAACCAAAAAATTTTTGTTCTTGTGGTTATAAAAATAAATTCCTACGCAGTTTGCCAAAATAGTTTAATATTAAATTTAAACATTTAGAGTGTTGCACTTTACTGCAGCGTATTTCTACTGATATTTTCATTCTTGCTGATTTGCACAATATGATGCTGTCCGCCATAATTTACATTTAAAATTATAAATTCTACGAGGGGTATTTTTTAAATAAGGTCCGTTTGTGAATGAGAGTGAGAATGACGCGCGGTCGCCGCAGTGCGCTTGCGCGTCTGCTCCCAGCATGCTTTTGCGCGCGTCTAGACGCCATTTGCAGCCCTATCGTCTGTCTGTGTGCAGAGCTGTAGAAGTTCATAATGTTTAAGAAAATTGAGTCGCCCGCCGACTGTGAGATACGATCTGTAATTCGATTTTTGAGTGCAAACTCTTGGCAGCAGCGGAAATTCACCGTCAGATTTATGAAATTTACGGTGATAATGCTATGAGTGACAGTAAAGTTCGAAAGCGGATGAGAACGTTCAAGGACGGGCGGGTTCATGTGCATGGTGAGCCACGCCCTGGCCGACCTTCTCTGATTTGTGAAGATTTGGTTCGTGATGTGGACAACAAAATTCGAGAGGACCGATGATTCACGATTTCAAAGTTATCAATTGAATTTCCACACGTTTCAAAGTCAGTTTTGTACACCATTTTTTCGGAGAAACTGAATTATCGAAAATTGTGTTCTCGGTGGGTTCCAAGACTGCTTTCTGACGATCACAAAACAAAAACATTGGGGTGTGCTTTATCGTTTTTGAATCAATACAATCGGGAAGGAGAAAAATTGTTGGACCACGTCATTACAGGAGATGAGACTTGGGTATATCACATGACTCCTGAGTCCAAGCAACAGTCAATGGAGTGGTGACACACATCATCACCAGCCAGAGTGAAAGACAAACAGACAATTTCAGTATGAAAGATCATGGTAACTGTCTTTTGTAACAGGAAAGGGATTTTGTTAGTGGATCTTATGCCAAGAGGCACAACAATCAATTCTGATGCATATTGTGTGACCTTAAGAAAACTCCGGCGTGCCATACAAAACAAGCGGCGTGGCCTACTGTCTTCCGGTGTGAAGTTGCTCCATGACAATGCAAGGCCACATGTTTCTGCGCAAACACAAGGTCAAATCAGGTCTTTTGAATGGGAACAACTGGATCATCCACCTTACAGTCCAGACGTTGCACCCAGTGATTTTCACTTATTTCGGTACTTAAAGGAGTTCCTTGGTGGTCAACGGTTCAACGACGGCGAAGAAGTGAAAACTGCAGTCATGGATTGGGCTTCTTCACAGGCGACAGATTTCTTTGACGTCGGAATTCAAAACTTGCTGAACAGTATTACAAATGTTTGAACAAAAATAGAAATTATGTAGAAAAGTAGATAAAAGTATGTAGAATATAGAAAAAAATATATTTTAATGATATTTACAGTATTTTTCTTCTTATTAAAAAACGGACCTTATTTAAAAGATATCCCCTCGTATGTTAACAATATGATCCAGGGAATTTAAGACGAAATGTGGCTACGGAAAATACAATTCGTATTTTAGCTTGATAGTCGCAAGGTGTTACCTATCAATAAAATAAATTTCTTCCAGTGGCGTATAATATAGTTTCAGCGTTCAGCTGCTTCTTACATTTTTATTTATTGTTTATAATATAGGTTTTCGTAGAATGAGCTTAATGGCAAGATAGATGATGGCTTATAGCAAATTACAATCATTATTTTTAGTTATATGAACAATTTTCAAATAATTTCCTATAACCCTTCATCTCAAATTCCCTAGATCACACATCGCACTCAAATTTCACATCCGATATGTAGTTGAATATGCCTTACGTTCGCTTTCATAACACTTCATTGTAGCCCCAATTTTTTATATTCTTCGCACAACTTCCTTATAGTATGTGTTCCGTTTTTCTGATCCGATGTTATGACGATTTGGATAAGGAACAAACCTTAAAACGGATAATAAGGGATTTGAGAACAATTCAATAAATACTTCATTTGAATCTGTGAATATACAAGTAGAGGAAGTGCAAACGAGAGGGAAACGAAGAGACATTGAATTAGGAAAGATTTTATTTATTCGATATAAACTGAAATTGTATTATGTGTTTATAGAAAAGTGACGTGACATACAAAGTGATTTTTTAAAAAGTCAATTGCAGTAGCCTATGGATTGTCCCGTCTATATTAAGCTTTAGAATCTGACAATATGAAAATTGTAACAGAAAGAAAGAAATCTTGACGAAAAACCTGTAATTTACTTACCTTAATAAATTACAAATCAGTTGCAACTAAATACTTGTTCATTTTCACATTTTGTTGGGCCAAAATTTTTAACTACCTGAACTGTCACACAGTTTGACATACAGGCAAATGTCATTCAAAGCTCATTACAGCTGACTGCAGACGGAATAGCTTTTTTTCTAGGCTTGCTGCAATTGACTTTTTAAAAAATCGCTTTGTACACACATCTACAAAAAACGTAAGCAACTCGGATTGAAAGCTCTAAAGTCATTAAAAAATTTTGCCTCAAAAAATACCAGGTGCAACTTTCTCTTCTAGTAATAAATTAAACTAAAATTTAAAATTAAAATATTCTGAACGCAAGCCTCACGCAAAATTAAACTTAAAAAGTTCGTGTCATCAGATACATTATTATGCATGAAAGTCAAACTTCACTCCTGGGGTGAAATTTATTATTTATATAAGAGGGCTACCTTAACAATAAAAAGTTTTTAAGTTTTGATTAAAGAACAAGTTTTGCACTAATGAATTATTTACGCGAGCTTAAATGCGTAGGTAAGTCGCATAGTCGCTGCTTTATTTGACTGGACATTAATTTCGGGTCGACCTAAGCATGCCTAATGTGGAAATGGCTGAATATCATTTCCCAAGTTCGTAGTGTACGGATACGAGGCGTTTTTGTTCTGCGAAGTTGGCAGTGAATAAATTTATGTTAGTACCAATTATATTGCGCCAGATAATTCTTTGATTCGAATTACGGTCTTTCAACCAAATTCGAGGAAAGCAGAGTCCTGCTGAAATATATTCTTATCTGGTTTTACTAAATATTATGAAAACATACCTATTTATCTTTTCGGTAGCGTTATGAGCACGAATTCAGTTATGAAACCAATATAATCTATTGCGTCAATATTAGATTTATATTCAGAATCGAAGAGTTTCACATGAATTTTTTAAGTGCATATTACCTTTACTAGTTATTTTCTTCGTGGCTCTGTACTTACGATATGCCTTTTAGTACCAATAACAGTTTATACGAGCGCTTTTCGCGAGTTTTTCAGGAACATTTCTAAACTTGAACTTTTGCCGCTTTCGAATTTACTTGAACAAGAAATTAAATTATTTGAAGATTCTTCTATCACTTTCTTACTTTCTTATGAAACTTCGCAAAGTTTTTATTTGTAAATTTCGTTGGCTTTGCCGTATTAAATATAACATCGCTGCTATCCAAAAACACACTGAAAAGATTCTCTACCTGTTTCTGTTAGAGTATCGACTTTATATATTCTAAAAAAATAAGGCGATACTGTAAAATTAAACACATATAACATTTAACATTT
>JABXWE010030418.1:0-20426 GCA_014611495.1 Limonius californicus
GAGTTTAGCAATCAGGGAACATTTTGGGGACGCCATTCAGTAGAAAATAAAATCGGTAGCAGTTTTACTTTATCCTATATTTTTTTTTTTTTTTTGGTTCCTAAGACACTTCTACACCTGTTGTAATGAAGTTAATGTTGTACTGTTTGTAGATTGTTTTAGAGAAGACTTCTTATTTTACTTTAGATAATCTAATATGTTCTGTAGATTCTTAGCTTCTAACAAAATCGTGCTTATTGAATCGAAGGTGTGTACTATAAAGTCGAATTTTATTTTGAAAGTTAAACTAGTGTCTTTATATTTAGAATTTATTTTGAAACCATAACTTATTTTATTTAATACTTTTCACTTCCCGAACAGTATGTCAAACGCAAACTGTGATTTTTTAAACATTTATCTATGATTTGTATTAAACTAATAAGCGGTTAACTAAATATCTAACCAGGAAAATGCTATTTGAGCACTTCCGCTTAAAGTTGTTATTTATAAGTGATTTACGTACTAAACTGAGTACAGAAAGCTACATAAATTTGAAGTTTTTATATTCAACTGTTAAACTGTTCAATTAAACTATTATTTAAAATAAGTAAGCAGAGTTAAATGTACTGGTTGCAGTAGGATTTGCGAATAACCTGCATCGATATCTTAATTCCGCATTCCTTGTTGCTGCCTCAATTTTTTCGTTACCCCAAACCAAACTCCATGCTAATCATAAACGTGTTCATATTATAACGCTCATATGAATATGCTTGGGACAGTTCGGTTTCATTTGAAATAACAAAATTACTTTACAATATAAACTACTCAAAATCGAATAGGGATATTGTAATATAAAGCATATATGTTTGTATTTGGCGGCTATTGGTCGCCTATTATTGATAATTAGAGCA
This sequence comes from Limonius californicus, assembly GCA_014611495.1. NCBI lineage: Eukaryota > Metazoa > Arthropoda > Insecta > Coleoptera > Elateridae > Limonius > Limonius californicus. The sequence continues at coordinate 891 of JABXWE010030418.1, forward strand.
AGCGGTCATGTTTGATGTTAAAAAACAAAAAACAAGCGAATCTAGTTGCAATTTTTTAACCGTATTCGTGTCAAGTCAAGTTTGTGTGTTTGAATAATCTTTCCTGTCTCCTTAAGACCTTTTTTGTTCATTGTTTTTTTTTATTCGTGTGTTACATTTGTGTTCTTAATAATAAACAACAATGCAGAGGAACCATTTTACGATAGAATAACGACTGTAAGAACACCTCGTGAGGATCGCCTTCTGGTAATTAATACAAGAATGTACCCCTTTTCCACTGCTCGACATCTACAGCAAGTGCTACAGAATGCAACAGGAAATCAAGTATCCGACCGAACTGTGATAAATCGATTGTTTGAGGTAGGATTTACCTTATACTGCCCCTTAGATGTCCTACAAAAGCTATGGCTCAACGAAGTCACCGGGTGGAATGATCAAGACGTAGACTTCAAGAAGCAACACCGTGGGATGATATGCTGTTTCCGGACGAGTCCAAATATTGTCTCAGCAATAATAGCCGGCGTCAAAGAGTATATAGTAGTGCCGGACATCCTACCTTACCTCGGTATACCCAACCTGTCGTTGTCTTTGATGGTGGTAGTCTTATAGTACGGCCCGAAATTTTTTTAAGGTGGCGTTCTGGCCTCGATATCTTTAATGGTACACTCACGGACCAACGTTATGCCCAAGAGATCATTATATACCTTGTTCTGAACCGTCGCAACGTTTTTGGACGGAAATATTTAATTTTCTTGACGACACCGCAAGGCCGCATCGTGCTCTGGTTGATTTAGAGATGCTTCCAGATAAGGAAATAAACCATCTTGCTCTCAGTTGAGGAATGTATTGCCGGTACTGTGGCATCCAATGCCACAAGAACATATTGACAATTGCATTGAAAGTATCCCAGCAAGGTGCAGCGCAGCTATTACTGCTAGAAGAGGTGCAACACGGTATTAGAAGTTAATAAATTTAAGTTAAGTGAAACGATTTTCATTAAAATATTGTTAAATTTCTTCTTTAAACGTACCTTTGATGTAATTTTCATATTCATTACTAAAAAGACGTTATATTTTGTTGTTTTGGTAGTTTTTTATTATAAATGCAATTCGTGTAATATCCCTATTAATTTTTGAGTAGTTTATATTATCAAACTAAAGCTCGGCATCAACAAATCATTTACGTAACTACTTAGCAGTTACATTGAATATAATATTCAATGGCAGTTACGAATATTTTCAAAGTGCCTAACTTCTATCTCGTCTGTTTACTAAGAAAATTATAAATGTTAGTGAAATATTTAATAGTGTTTTATAGTATGCATATTTTTCATAAAATTTAATAGAAAAGCACAGGTCCCAGCAATGTCAAATAACGGAGATTGTTAGTTCGTATTCTTTCATTGTTAAACAACTGGCTTAGCATTGGTTTGCAGCAGCCCGAATTTGTAACAATGTTAGTTGTCGTAACCTGTTCCGAAAATTCTGTTAAATTCACCATCATAAGCTGATATTAATTGAGGTTAGTTTTTACAAGATGCTGAGTATTCTCTCGAATCTCCTAAAATAGGAATGCTCTAATAAACAAAATAACAAACTTTTTCAACAAATACTTTTCTTTCTCTATATTCTTCTTCTTCTTCGTCTGTGTATAGGTCCTCTTTTACCTTATTTACAACTCCTAATTTACCTTACAGTTGGCAGCGTAACTACACCAATCTGTAAGAAAGGTGCAAGAACAAACCCCGATAGCTACCGCGGAATAACTCTCAACAATGAACTGCTGACAGAAATTATTAGAAATAATTTTGCTGAAAAATTTTTGTTACGGGCCGAACTGTCGTTTTCATCAGCAAGCAATAAACTAATAAAATGGTCTTTTCGGCTAGTATAGTGAGGAACGAGCGTTCAGTAAACACGATTGCCAGAAGAAAGTCTTAATACAATGTACGGGATATGTCAAAAAAATGGGTGTCATCCTTTTCAAGTCACAGCTAAACGAAGATACCCATGAAATGGCTGACAGTTTACGAGGAGTCAAACCAACTTTGTTGTACTTTCTCCGTACCTCAGTGTTTCTCACAAAAAACATACAAAAATGAAAATACACAAAACAGCAAGTCATAGGTTATTTAACAATAGGTACAAGTACATTAAATAAAAGGTTTGTACAGTTACATGCCAAAAATGTTTTTTTAAGAATCTTGGAGAACTCTAAAATTCTCATCCCACCCAGCTTATCCCGGCTCATCACATTTCGTGCTATTCACAGGCCCAACATGCCCCACCCTTGAAGAACCCCATACCCCATACAACACAAACACTCTGGGGAAGTGCAGTACTCAGGATTCGAATCTGAGCAACTTTCGTAGAATAACTCGGGAACCAAGCGCTGCGGCCACTACTCTACCGCCAAAAATGTATAGAAGGAAGCCCACAGTTCTGCTATAAATTATACATATATTTATATATATATAAAACGAAAGAGGCTTAAGACGTTCGAACCTGTTGCTCGAGCCGTGACTGGGTATGAAATTTACGGCAAAATAAAAAAAGAAGAAAAGAACTGAGGAGTCAATATCAGCTGAGTTCATAATACACACGGCCGATTAAGCACAATGCCTAGGGTCTACAAACCTTTTAAAGCCTACAACATTTCACTTGAAAACTACATAGACAAAAAAACAGGAAATGTCAAAATAAGAAAAAAACAGCAAATTTTACTTTAAGGTTGAAATTTGCATAACAATGAGTAAAAATATTACCCCAGGCTTATAGAAATAAAATTGCCTAGGACCTACGGAGGCCTTAAACGGCCCTGAAAATACAAATACAGCTGATCATTAAATCTTCTGAACGTTTTGTAATACACGGTGGGTTTATTTCTTGAAAATACAACTACGATTACGCCTCACAAATCGAAACATTTTGTAAACAAATAATCCCTGATTATAATATTCACTGATCCTTGATAACATGGATTGGTTTTAACTAATTCGGAGTCAAGGTAGAGGAAGCCCAAAAGGTTAATTTTCGCTTGCTTAAAATTTAGAACAACAAGGCTTTATAAAAAATCGCTTCACCAGGGTTGCAACATTTATTATCCGACAAATAAGAGACACTATTAGATTACTGCAACCCACCCCACACGAGCAAAAGACAAAGATCTCGGCGCACTACAAAATTCAACATTAAAAGTCATCACTGGGAAGAGTCTGCGGGATATAATAAAAGATAATACCATCAGAATGCCAGGTAACATCGAGGATGTGGTAAAATGGACTACACAGAGAAGAAGAACATGGAATGAACACGTATCACGAATGCACAGCGATAGAGGCAATAAACCATAAGAGAGAAGGTTACTGGGAAAATCTTCCAAGTAATGACAAAATAACTGGTCCTGCACATACCAGGGGAAAAACTAATAGCAAAACACGGCTCTAAGGCCTACTGCATAAGAAAGAAGAATCCACAGAATCGGATGCACAGGTATGAAAAATACAGTGTGCTTGAAAAGATCATTCGACCGATGAGGAAACATAATACACAAGGTGTATTCAAAAACAAACAAGAATATATAATAAAAAAAATACACAGCATATTCAATTAGAAACAAAAGTTCGAATGTTTTTATTTAAAAGATAATTATTTAAACAATGCATAGTGCGTAGCCTGCAGGTTCAACTGATATAAAATATGTCAAATACATTTCAGGTTTATAAACTTTTAACAAGAATGGACCGAAAGTTCCGTTTACTGCATTGAGATTTTAAAGTTTGCAACAAATCGCAAGCGTTATGATAGTAAGTAGCTTAGAGGGTCTGGAGAAAAATTTTTCAAACGTCGCGCGTCGCCAATCTGAGAACATTTTTGTCGATTCCCCAGACGTTTATTTCACTTCTAATTCTTGCGGAAAAAGAGATTAAAATCGATAACTATGAAAACAAATATCCTCAAATATTTGCGTCTGCATCGGTTGAAAACCATTTCACCATTTCACGCACTGCAGCCACTAAAGGGGAAGCTTTGTATATTAATCACCAAAAAACTTAAAAACTTCTGGGCATAGCACCCATCAAACATTCTTAACAGCCGGGAATGTAATCTACTGTTTAACATAATACCTCCCCAATCTTCGGAAAGATCGATCTTACAAGATTTCATGTCAGACCGTGGAAATTACTATGTTATGATACATGACCCAGCAAGGAATTTTGCAATGATTAATGATTAAACCGCTGAAATTGTACTTATTAATGGTTTCACGTCAAGATTGACGAAACGTACCTGCCCTTCATGTGAAGTGGCTAAGTTGCGGCTATCGACAGTAATTAGTTTACGAGGGGTAACTTGTCTTGTGTTTGGAAAAGCTGTGTTTTGGAAACAGCATAACAAATTTGTTTACTAATAAATGAAACAGCCATTTTTCACAGATCTACGCTAACGAGAAGGGGACGTAAAATATAATAATAAGAATGTTGGGTAACGTACAATAAGGGCGGCATATTAAAGCTGTAGGAGTCACTATTATGCATCTATTTTACCACAAGTAAGGGGGGTATACAAGTGCATATAGTCAAGGGCGTATCCAACCCAAAACGGAAGGGGGGCAGCTTTCTGAATCCTACTTCTTTCATGAGGAAAGAGGGTCCATGGGGGGGAAGGCGCTGTAATAATATGCAATTACAAACGAAAAACACTATCTATTAATAAAATTTTTGAACAGTAGTTTGCGAGGATTAGATGCAAATGTTCTAACTACAGCTTCCACTATTATTCCTTGTTTGCGAAAACAAATTGACCCTTTTGTGAATGTAACTTAACTGCACTGACTCTAATCGAAATGCGCGAGACGAGATTATTCTAGAAAGCTCCTTATTGCCACGAGCTAACTATATATCCATCTGTGAGAAGGCATAAGAACTGCAACCTGTACGTGTATAATACACGTACTGGTTGTAGTTCTTATGACTTTTAATAGATGGCGCGAGGGTCTCTATTTACTAATTAGTTTCTTTGAAAATGTTGACATACCAACAAGCAACCTATTAATCAATTTTTCATAAATTTGTTATTTATTTTGATTCTGTTTTATTCTAAATTTTTTCCACCTTGAAAGGGGGAGGGTTCAGCTGCCCCCTGCCCCCTGGATACGCCTTTGCATGTAGTTCTTTAGAAGGGATGGGTTAAAGGTTTTCTTCAAGTTTCCTCATCTATACCTACCCTCCTCTTGGTTTTTAGCTTTGAAGAATTAATTATTTACATTTGAGATTTTGTGGTTATTATCTGAGTAATTACAATCTACTAAAGGCGGTTGTAATTGGAAATACCAATTGCTGGCTGTGGCTCCTACACCCTTACCTATCAGTAGAAGTATTTAAGGGCAATGCTACACGTACCTGTTAGCGGTTACTGGGTTCAAAGTAAATTTGTGTAGGATTGAAAGTTAATTTTCCAGGACTAAAGTCGATTCTGCCTAATCAAATTTAGTTGTGTTTCGAAAATATATTGGTTCAATTTAAAGTTAATTGTCCTTACAAAATCTGTTTTTCGGATTCAATATTTATTTTAGTGTTCGAAATTAATTTATGTTTTTTTCCGGGTTACAATCAATTTGGCAGATTCACAGTTAATTTCCGGTTAAATTAAATTTCTTCTTTGATATGTCGAAGCTCCTTTTTCGGTTTCAACGGCAACTTGTTGATTTCATGGCTCTGCAGTTGTTTTATTTGTTTCAAAGTAAATCTGTTAGGTTTAAAGCTAATTTTGAAAGCCGATTTTCTAGTGCAAGGTTGAAAGTCATGTTGAGTTTAAGTAGTAGTATTTCTGGTTTCAAAGACGATTGATTGGGTTCAAAGTTGATTTTGTGGTACCAAAGGCTTAGTGCGTTTCGAAGTTAATTTTGCGGGTTCAAAGCTGATTTCACAGTCAGTTTGTTGCGTTCAGAGTTCACATTGGATTCAAAGTGAACTCGTGCAGTTCTATTGAATTGCTAAATCACAAGTTGGGATTTCACCACTAATTATAGTAGGTAAAGCTGTAAACGTTGAATTTCGATTAATTTAAAAACAGAAGATGTTTCTAATACCATAATTTCTATATTTTACTTAAGTTTTTTTTCTAACAATAAATTTACGTAAAATTCTCTTAACAACAATAAAATGTTCCTAAAGCTACCAACACACATTATATATGTTTATTTTGGCCTATTAAAAATTGTTTCTAAGACGTTTAAAAATTTGTCGTTTGGCATTGTTTCAAAAAAATCTTTCAATGGATCCAGTATATTTAGGTTAAGAGGATAGTAAAGTTATTTGGCAACTAAAAAATAAAATAACTTTCCCCCACCGACAACCCTTCACATACGTTTTCATGTCTCTCGCGGATCTTAAGGCCGTCGACCTGAACCCTGGAATGCGAACTGTAGCCAATGTAAAAATGAATACGTATAATATACGATAAAATAGTTGATATCCAGTCTTGGCATTGTTTTGTTTGTAAGAAAATCAGATAAATCGTGACATTGGAGTCGTGTTCTTTGTGTTCCTAAGGGATGGTAGTTTACAATAAGGTGAAAATATTTTATTAAATTAATTCTAAATCCGTCGTCAGAGTAGATTAATTTCACGGAATTGTGTATGTTTTCTACAAGTTAATAAAACCACAAGTGGAAGGGTCGTCTATTAATTTAAAACTACGGCGACAATAGAAAACGCTAATTTTAGCTTATTTTGAGACACCTTAATACCTTAAGTTACATATGTTTCGTCAAATGTTATATAACAATGTTCGTAAAACTAAATAAGTCTGGAATGACCCAGATAAATTATGGTTTTTATACTTAGAAAGATCTTTGCTAACGATTTTTATGCTTTTAGATAATCAGAAACACTTGTTTAAACTTCATTATTTCAAAAACCAAATACACATATAATTAATTTTTTATTAAGTTTTATTAATATGGTGTAATTAGGCTTTGTTGGAGACGTTACAATATTATTTTTAAAAGTTACATTTAAAGCTTTGATTATTATGTTATTTCAATGCATTTTAATCGATTATATAAGTTTGAAAGCAGCAACTAACTATTGACTAGTTATCGAGGCATTAGACATTGCTGATCTTAATGTAAAGCACTAGTTAAAAATTATATACAGGCTGTTTCGAAATTCGTGCATACGGGCAGCAGTATGACAAAATATAACAGAAACTCAATTAAGAATTCCTTTACAATTTTTAGATTAGACGAATATTTTTCAATTAATGGAGATTTAAAAAATTGAAAACAGGTTATTCCAGCAGGTAAAAGTAATCAGTGACAAATACTTAATAACAAAAGAAAATATAAATGCTAAACATGCCTCAGCACGTCGAGTTACATATCATCTCCAGTGATATTTCCTGCACGGTCTGAAATATGCGCTCTCGCAACGTATTTAAGTTAGTCACTGCTGTTCTGTAGACTGAAGACTTTAAATAACCTCAGAAAAAAATTCCATGGCGTTAAGTCTGGCAAACGAGGCGGCCAGGTAACTGGACTGCCTTTGCCAATCCAGTGGTTAGGGAAAGTATTGTTGAGATATTCCTGAACATCTCATAGGAAATGAGAGCCCGCATCATTCATATCAACAATATGTTGGCACACATTCAGTGGTAATTCCGCAAAATCTTCTTTTTATAAGAAATGGTGATAATTGTATGCTTTTAATCATTTTGAGAAAATGTAAATATAAACTTAAAATAGGTAATGGAATCGGTAAGAATAAAGGAATAGCATTAGGATATGTATTTTACCAGTCCATCATCTAGCTCCTACCTGAAAGATAGACGCTTCCTAGCGAAACGTGGCGATTCTCGTACTTCCCTAGTTCCTATAAAATCTGGAGTACCCCAGGGCAGTTTCTTCGGCCCCATTTTGTATCTCCTATTCACGGCCGACCTTTCAATAACTAGAAATACGGAGATTGCTACTTTTGCCGGTGATACGGCCTTAATGGCCTCAAACCAATATTCTGAATTCCTATAAGAACATCTTGATAAAGTTAAGAAATGGTTAAAATTATGGCGTATCAAAGCTAACAGTACTAAATCGACCCACATAACCTTCTCTCTAAAAAAAGAAATATGCCCTGAGGTGAAGTTAACGACACCCCTCTCCCACAAAAAGAGGATGTGAAATACCTCGGCCTCCACCTAGACAGGCGTCTAACGTGGTTCAAACACATATGGCCAAAACGACTTCAACTAGGTCTGATCTATCGAAAGATGTATTGGTTATTAAGCAGAAAATCTCACTTAAATTTGGAAAATAAACTCCCCCTGTACAAGGTCATAATAAAGCCAGTCTGGACATATGGCATCCAACTATGGGGTTCGGTTAGCGACTCCAACATCCTGAAGATACAGCGTTTCCAGTCGAAGATGTTGCGAGCTATTTGTAATGCATCCTGGTTTGTACCGAACCATGTCATACATCGAGACCTAGAAATGCCCACCATCGAAGAAGAAATCGCCATCCAGAGTACACGATACCAGAATCGCCTCAGCGACCACCCTAACGCCCTTGCCACGGACCTCCTTACTATGCCGCGGGTTAAAAGACTGAAACGGTTTGACCCGTTAGACCTACCCTAACGCGTGTAGTGCAATGCAGATTAAATAAAAGTAGTCATACCAATAAAATTAAACTGTAAATAATGTTAATAAGTTGAAGAGATCGACCATTGGGTCAATCTCACCTATGTTAATTTCTTATACACAACATTTACCTATTGTCTTTTAGGACAGATAGTAAATAATTCATGGAGTCAATAAAAAAAATCATCTAACAATCGGACCAATAGATCCAAATCGAAGCGCTGTTGATAGTTTATATTCTTCATTGCATGTGGATTTTCGTTATTCCGTTATTCGTTGGGAGCGTTACCATCACTTGTAAAAAAAGTTTCGCCCATCCAAAGAATGAAATATTGGAAATTGAACTTCTGTTCTCGATGACCATCATGATACCATTCACAAAACCAATGTCAAACTGGATAAACGTTGTCTTGCAAGTGTTGTACCGTAATGTAGTGATATGGATGCTCGTGGTCACGTCTTGAGGCACGTCACATACGGCTATGGTGAATTCCCAATTCTCTAGCTAGTTCTTCTTGAGGTATTGTTTCTTATTATATCAAGGGCTTCATCATGGAGGCGTTGATGACCAGCATTTATACGAAGGCTGTTCTCTTTCCGCTGAGCATATCTAGCATATTTTTTGATACAAATGTTGCTTGACATTTTAACGTAGTTGTTTACAAGTTCAATTATAGTGAAAGTTGTCAAATATACTTTGAATGTTTTTAAAATACATAATTGTAAAGTAATCCTGTCGCCAAGAAATGATGGAATTGAATAAAGAGCATTATCGAGCTGTGATTTTTTACAATTACACGCGAATTAAACCGCAAAGAATGTTTTGAGGAAATCGATCGAGTGTTTTGTGGCAAATCGTGTCTATTAACTACCGTAAAGCGGCGGTACAAGGAATTTCAACGTGGTCGACTTTCCTTAAATGGCAACTTTCGAGCTCCTAAGTCAAGAACGGCAGTTACCGAAAAGAATATTGGCCTTGTACGAAACATAATTGAAGCGGGCGGACATGGCCAGAAGTATTCAATCAACTTTAGAGATTGGTGTGAAAGCAACTGACACCATTTTACACAAACATTTGATGGTACGTAAGCTTTGTGCCCGTTGGTTCCCCACAATTTGAATCCGGTTCAAAAAGAAAACCGTGTGGTATGGTGCAGATCAACACTGGATCGTCGCATTTGGTGTACAACATCATTACAGGTGATGAAACGTGGGTATACTGCTATGATTCCGAAAGAACGCAACAGTCGGTAGTTTGGGTCTTTCAGAACGAATCGGCGCCAACAAATGTTGTTCGTGAAAAAAGCCGAAACAAAAAGATGATCACCACATTTTTTGGAATTACAGTAGAAACTCGATTAACCGTCACTCTTTTAACCGTCTATCTCTGTTATCCGTCATCGCGTGAGCAATGCGCCGATTATGTATAATACGTTATCAACTCAAAAAGCTCGAGCTTCGAAGAAACAGACGAAGATGGCCGGTTATTTTGTATAGTCTGTATGTATATTTGTACACCTTATTCGGTATTTAACGTGTATTGTATCCTACTTACGTTGTAAAATACATGTATATGTACGTTTATTGCATAATTTCTGTTAACTGTCTATTCGGTTAACCGTCATAGTCCCGGTCCCGACGGTGACGGTTAATCGAGTTTCTACTGTACTGGACATGTTTCCACTGTAGCACTGGAGGATCGTCGTACTGTAAATGCTGAATAATACACTACAGTTTGTTTGCCTCAAATTCTCCAAAATGTTTGCAAAAAGCGTCCAAGAGGAAGGATCATCACACTGCTGCTCGAACGACTGAGTATTTGAATGCCCATATCATTGAAATAAAGGGTCATTCGCTGTATAGTCCAGACCTAGCACCTAATGATTTCTTTTTATTTCCGCGTGTAAAGAATAAGTTACGGGGTTTACGTTTTACATCGGCTGAAAAAGCAGTTGACGCATTTAAAAATGAAATAAATAACCTAATGCGGGAGAGGGGAGAAAATGTTTTGAAGATTGGTTTTCACGGATGCAAAAATACATTGACTGTGGAGTGGAATACTTTGAAAAATTAGAAATAAATGTGTTTTGTCAATAAATTGTGTGTTACTTTACTAGGCTCAGCAGAAAGAGAATAGCCCTAATATGTCATGGTACCGCAATACTTCCGTTGAATCAAACCATTTAACGTCTGGCAGGCGCTGCTCGGGGTGTCGTTCAACATATAAGGGCGCCGCGTGCCCTGCTTGATTATTACAAGCCCTAACGCCATCAGCATGTCATAATTTTCTCTGTTATAATAATTAATAATAATAATACAAGCTATACATTTCCGTAGAAATTGTAGCTGTTTGAATATTTCAAACTCAGTAACCCTATTAACGTGGTGGATTATTCCACATTTCCTTTTTCTTTACTTCTCTTTGTGTGCTTTTGCCATTTCCACTACCCTTCTCCATTGCTTCCTGTCAACGTTTAGCTTTCCCCAATTTCTTATCTCCATTGTTCTCAAGTCCTTTTCTACCTGCTCTTCCCATCTCATTTTTGGTCTCCCTTTCGGTCTTGACTCCTCTGGCATCCATTTGGTTTAAATTCTGCCTGGGTTGTTTTTTTCTGTTCTCCTTATGTGTCCATACCAAGTAATTCTTTTTGCTTTAATTATTCTGACTGATTAAAAACTTTAACTGATTATTAGATTAAAATTGAATTTACTCTAAAACGGTGCGTTTTATCGAAGTTTATTAAGAGAACCTTTTTTTCTTAAAATACCTTGATTTATCATAATTTTCAATAAAAACATTTAAAAAATTACTGACGAAAAGTTAGGGGTAAATTAACTCTTCGCACTGCTCGCTAGAGACACCCCTGGATAAGTTATTTGAATTATTTTAATTTTATCTGATAAAATATGACAAAGATATTATCTATACCAAATGTTATCATTTTATCACTTATGGTTTTTGAAATATTAAATTAAAGTCATCTTTAGAAGCTGACAGTTAAAGGGCTGTATCTCCCTTAGTATACACTTTTTCAAAAAATTTTATTGATGATTTTCGTCTTTATTTTTCTTGTTTTATATGCTCTCAAACGTTGATTAACTATTACAGAAACACGTTGTATATATTCTTATTTGGTTTTTTTACTTAGCTTTTCGTCTTTTAGTAATTGTTTGTTTGTGAAAAATGCTTTAAACCCCAATTGTATTCTTTGCTTGATATCCGTTCGTTCGTTCCTCCGATGGAATAGTACCCCCAAATATTTCAATGTTGCTACCGCTTCGAACTGGTGATTCATTACTGCCAAATTTCTTAAGGATTTTTTTGATCTGTTGCAGTGCATATATTTTGTCTTTTTCTCGTTTATTTCTAGTCCTCTTTCTAGTGCTTTTCTCACTATTATTCTAATTGTGTTTTCTAGATCGCTTCGATATCTTGCTACAATTGCTAGATCATCCGCATATGCTACCACTAGTTTCTCTTGTGTTTTAATATCTTTTAAGTCTTGTATTATAATAATTACCGGTTATTAATACAATAGGAAAATAAAAAAAATAATCACCTGCCATTTTACACAATAAGTTTTATTGTTTATAAAAATTTGTCATTGATTATCTTTACCTACTTGATTAACCTGTCTTCAAATTTTTTTAAATAATAATAGTTAAGGAAGTATTCGTCTAATCGGTCGCACTAGAGGAGTGACGAGACTCTACACGCATATACCTTACATCAGGCAGGTTATGTACGGTTACACACTAACACGGTAATCCGCAGAGTCGGGCCCTGTTGTGCATTGCACAAACTGATTTAGCCTTCCCTCACACCAAAGCTCCATAACAATAATCCGTCTAATCCAAAATCGTAAAGGAGCTTTTCATTAAGTTTTTGTTGTCTTTTGTTATACTACTGTCCGTATGCGCAAATTTCGAAACACCCGTTATATAACACAACTGTAAGATTTACATAATCTCTATAACATTTAATAAATAAGATTGAATAATATTTAATGAAACTTTTACAACTGTCCTATATTAAACTTATATTAATATTTTAAAAAAGGATTGGATGTATGCTAAGATACTGCTCGGGAAAACTCTTAAATCATCAGACCTAATCTAGTTAATTTAATATTCGCTTTATATTTTTGTTAACAGTTAAACTAAGGTTTCGAATGATTTTAGAAAACGTTTGAGTAAATGTTGCTAAATTCTTAAATAAATTTAGAAAACATTTACAAGGGACACATCTTTTCTTTGCATTAACAGTTCAAGCGGTTTACAACGTTTTATTTTCGACGTTTATAAAACGTATACCTGTTTTTATGAGCCACACATGGCTTCTTTATACTTATATATATATATATATATACAGGGTGTATCAGAAATAGGTACAAATATTAAATCCGATGGTGGATTACAATAATATACAAACTAGAAAAAACATTTCTTTGGCAATGGGACCCTTAAGATATGAGAAAATAATAATTGAAAATTTGACCCAAAATTGTTTGAGTACCGCAGGATAATAACAAAAATTTGAGTTCAAAGACATGTTATGCAAAGGAGAGTAAGATAGAAGTGCAAAAAAATTTCTTATCGCCTGCCACAAACCAATCCTATTAGGTAGGTCAGTAATTTCTATTCAGTCTGTTGTTGTTATCACAAGCCAGACAAGTTTTTACGTGTTTGCCACTTTGGATTTAGGACAATTAGGTAATAACCTTATACAGCTTAAATGCATTTTCTATGTATCATCAGCTGTTCTCAAACAAAATTTTATTTTATTTTTTAATTCAAAAAATAAACTTAATGCTTTTTGAAAAATGAATTATACTTGAGCCAATCTATTACTGGTTTAAATATTTGTACCTATTTCTGATACACCCTGTATATATAATCAGGACTACCACAGTAATTGTCGATCAACGAACAGTTAAATTTGTCGCCTTTATAAGCTGTCTACAAGAATAAACTGTTAAGAATCAATTTTGCTATGTTCTCCATATCATTTTTTCCAACATCACCTCTTAACTCTTAAAGACTTCAAAATAATTCTTCTTCTTCTTCTTCTGTGTATATGCCAATGGCCTGTTAATTACCTACAATGCAGTAGGTTCTATGAGCCCTCTTTGCACGTATGCCGGGCAGGAGGCTAGCCTAACCCGTCGAACAGAGAAAATAATTATAAAAATCAAAATAATTCTTTTTTTAAATATACAACCTCTAAAATGAAAAAACTCGCAAAATACATATTTTGTATATGCCACTACAATTTGCATGAAGGCTTCAATGCCAATACATTGTAACCATTTGGAATTGCAATACTACATGAGACGTGCTTTTCAATTCTTGTTCAACTCATTTCATTTCATTCGTGCCTCAAACAGACAGTAATACTTTTGTATTTGTTACAGAATCCCGCGTTATTATAGGAGCCCGTCCATCAGCTCACCTAAAAACAATTAACTGAAAGAATTTTCCCATTAACGACGACGTCATCATGGATTACGATGATAACGTTTTCAAGGAGGCCGTGAATGATTCGGTCGACGTAGTTGATCTCGCTGACATTCCTAATCAGTACGTGGTGGAAGAAACAATACTGTTCATCTTTGCTCTGATGGGAATTGCCGCCAACATCCTTCTAATCTACATATGTTGTTATTTCCGAAAGTTACACACAAACACCAACATTTATCTAATCAATTGGGCAATAGCCGACTGCGGTTCAGCTCTTATCACCATGACCTTCTTTAAGATGTTTTACTTTGAAATACCGTACGCGATCGTGTGTTTTTACGTCGGGCTAGCGTTTGCCTTGATATTTAACGAAATGCTGTTCATGATAATGCTTACTGTGGATTGGTGCTTGTCTGCGTATTTACCGAGACCTCTGGAGAAATTCAGAAAACACACAAGAATTATTGTGGCAGTCCTATGGATACTAGCAGCAGTTTATTCCTTTGCATCCAGCTTTTTGTGCACATCGGCTTCAACCTACTACTTGATATTTCATATAAGCCTTCCCCTTGTTTACGTCTCCCTATTGCTATTTGTAATCGTCCTTCATTGCATTAGAATGGTGCAAAAGCTTCGACATAAATACGAATACCACCCCATTGTGATGCTGATCTTGCCAACGGCCTTTGTACTGTGTGATTTGTTGAGTTGGGCCAACCTCTTGTTCCTAGACGTTGATGGCATATACATCGTGACAGAAACCCCGGTTTTTCTACAGCCCACCATTAACTTATTACTGCTGATTTTATTAGATAGTGATTTTAAAGTTTGCTTCCTTCAGGTAGTTAAATGCAACAGGTATCCCACCTGTAATCTCTTCAAACCCACAATAGAAAATGTTGAAAGAAATGGTTCTTCAAACAATGCTGATCAACCGATAGCTTTCGATAACAAAACTTTTGACAGTATGAATGCTAACAGGCATATATAATGCGGCAATTGAGCATTCAAATTGTAGGGAAATTGAAAACTTAATGATTTTAAATGCAAGACGTATTGTTAAGGTTTAACGTAAGTTGTGTGGATTGTATTTCCAAGCCGAAGAGCTTCTTCTGGGACGAATGACGATTGGTTGATACAAATGCATTATATTTAAATAAAATATTCAAATTAATTACTAGCACGGATTAAAGCGTAAAACTAACATGTTCCCGCAGTAAATATTGCTGTTCTGGAGGTTTCTGACGTTTATTTATAAAACGACACCAATAATTCCCTTCTTCGGGGTAGGTCATAATGAAACAAAATCATAAAACCGTTGCTTTCAAGTTACTTACATTGTATGACTAAAATCCAACTTCGTGCTACGCGAATATACAAACTTCTGTTGAAAAATACACGAAAAGTGTTTTTAAAATATAATTTTAAATATTACTTAGATTGGGGAATATCGAAGTAATCGCAGTACCAATAAACTAGTAATAACAAGTCAAAGACTAGAATTAAGAAGAACAAAAGTTTCTGGAGTTACAGTTTTCTAAAATATTACCGGCATAACAGTCAATAATTTTATTAAAATTTATCATCTGTAGGTAGATGTTAGGTTTAGGGGTTACTTTTCAATACCATGTGTGTCCTATTTGATATAATAGAGATATTTAATATAAGAAATTGTAAACATACTTCGATGATGTCTCAATTCCATAAAAGTTGATATTTTCCAAAAACGGTATCAGCAAAAGTATGAATTGTTCATTTTGTAATTTACTCACGGGTTCATTTTATTAGAAAAGTTAAACTCTTAAACAACAGTTTCAAAACGCCTTGTATAACGGAAGCAATTACTTACCCATCATCAAAATTTCCCGTTAACGGGATCAAAAGCTGTCAACTATATAACCTACAGCCGCTTTTAAATAAGCTGAATATTGAAAATTGAATGAAGTAATTTTCAGCCAGCTGCTGCTATTTTTTGTACTAAAACTGTAACTAAATTTTGTAGATATTACTTATTTACTGCAATTTTAAAATTATTTAATGTGTGATATTAGATATGACAGTGAAATCAAAACTGTTTGTTGTGTGTTCTATCTTAGAATAGTTTTAAGTATTAATGTATGTTCAGTGTAGAAATGTAGTATATACTAGTTACTTTCCGGTTTCATACAAAATGTTTGCATTGATAAATAAATGTACCTAACTAAATAAATTTTCCTAATATAATTAATTAAAACCGTGTGTTGGAGGAGGATATTAAAGTATAATAATATTTGCATAAGCACTTAATATAATTGTTATAATTGTACGTGATGTGGACGATTAATTGTTCTTATGCCTGAGTTTAAAGTGTTAGAGTGTGTTACTTGTATTATACTATACATTATATATATTGTAATTGTTTTTAATAAATGTACTTTACTGTAAGCACCACTCGTTTTGACATCTACTTTGACAGCAAGCAGTTCCCATTCTCTTTGGAATAATAATATAAATTAAAAAAGGTAAAAAAGTTTTAAATTGAATGAATTCTTACTGTTTAAAGTTTTGTACTGAGTTTACGATCTACCACACACCACAATCGACGTTTAGACTGGGAAATCTTCTATTCTAAAGGCGAAACTTTATCATGTTCAGTAGGAAAACTTCCGAAAACTCTTCGTACTGCCAAATTTATGAAAGAAATACGTTTCGTTTTGTGATAAAAGGATTTTCATATTGATATCTGTAATTATTGAATAGTTATAAAGTAACTCTTAATTAATTTACAATTTTTGCAAGATACGTATTTTGAAATTCGTCGATTTAAGTTCTATAATCTCTGTAAGGAAAACAGGAAATTCAGTAAATTAGAGATACTATAATGCAGATAAGACTTTTCAAGGATATTTCATTACAAATTAAGCAAATGAACAACTTTACACTCGACAAAACCAACTGTGAACTTAAGACGTGCCAATTCATAAATCTCTGTATTGTGTATTGAATCCATGATTTGCCACACTGAAGTTTTATTAGATTCGTTCTATTCTAAAACGGAAGCGTTAATGAATTCCACTGAAGTATACAATTTTCTCTAAGTCAATGCGAAGATCTGCTACCACGTAAAACTCTCTTCATACTGGCAAATATATGAAATAAATACGAAGGCAGCCTTTTAAGTTTTTACAAAAACTAGGAAAGAAACAACATTTTTTTTATTGCTTTTCAAAATATTCGCCTTTAAGATTTATACACTTCTGCATGCGTTCAAACCAATTCTCGAAACATTTTTTCCACTATGAAGTTGGTATCTCAAAACATGCTTTTTGAAAGCTTCAACGGCTTCTTGAGTGGGATGAAAATCGCTGTCCACGCATTTTTTGCTTGACATTCAGGAACACAAAGAAGTCGTTAGGCGATAATCAAGTGAATACGGACAATGAGACAA
Organism: Limonius californicus; assembly: GCA_014611495.1. Taxonomy (NCBI): domain Eukaryota; kingdom Metazoa; phylum Arthropoda; class Insecta; order Coleoptera; family Elateridae; genus Limonius; species Limonius californicus. Next base: position 18,417 of record JABXWE010030418.1, read on the forward strand.
TCGCTTGACGTGCCGTGTGAGAGCTGGCATTGTCATGACAAAGAATCATGCGACGTTTTCGGTTGTTTTTCCTGATTTCGTCGTTGACTTCTTGTAAATAAATTGTTGTATACCATTCAGCGTTAACTGTTCTTCGATCCTCTGAAGGAATGGTTGCGACATGTCCAGTACAACCGAAGAAACAAGAAACATTTTTTGGATGTGCTTGGTAATCGAACAACTTTTGTGGGATTCGGTTAATCTTGGAACACCCAAACAATGGATTTTTGCTTAGTTTCCGGTTCATACGAATATATCCAAGTTTCGTCACCTGTTACGATGTTGTATGGGAGATTCTCTCGTAACTTGAACTTTTCAGGTTTCTAATTTTGCTTTTTTGACATCTAAGTATAGCATTGCAACCTGTAGGAAGTTATAAAGAAAGGTGTAAATTTGCAAGAACAGACACAGAATCAAGAATCCTGGCCAGTACACTATTGGCAAAACGCTGACATTTTTTGCCAAATTAGTGTCAATACTGTCCCCCTGCAATTAAGTGGTTTAATGAGATGGTAACCAAATGATGTCACGGTAAATATATATTTATTATTCTTTGAAATGGAAAACTTAATAAAAGTTATTAAAAATATATGCATTTCTTATAAAAAGCCATGCAAAACACCATGGCTAAAATTTATTACACACATTTTATTTTTGTACCATTTTCTTCTAGTAGATAATATTGTACAATATAACGAAGCAAAACGTCATTGATATTAATGATATAGTGATAAAGTTCAAGATTTTGTCAATTAATTTCTACGTAATTAAGCTAGTTTCGGAAATAACTGCTGCAAAAGCAAAGGAACAGTAATGACTAGAGCTTGGAATATATGCTCTAAAAATTGCAAAATATGCATTCAAATATGCTTCAAAAATAGCTAAATTATGCACTAAAAATATGCATTTATGCACTAAAATATGCATTTATGCACTAAAATATGCAACATGAATACACTTTTTTTAAATTTTTTCTCTTATTTTACACTATCCAACTGACATTTAATTAGAAATAAGAAATACTACAAATACTTACCCAAAATAGCTAAATATTCATCTATCCATTAAATCATGAAAAATAAATATACACTTTAATACTTCTTGTTTTATACTACAATAATTGATATCTAATTAAATTACAAAAACGAAATACGCGAGGACAAAATAAAAACATTATTAACATAAAAAGTATTATAAACGACTAAACTTAGTTTCTACAATACGTTTCTAAACTGTAACTTATTAAATAATTTTCTAGATTATCAATTGTTTAACATTGTCTTCGGTTGCTTAATAAATGTTTGTAATTTGAAAACGAGCGTTCAACTTCGCAAGAAAGAAGATTTCACCTACCTGAAAATAAAAACCAAGAAAATTTTGAAGAGTGATACCCTTAAGTTATTTTGTATATGTATTTAGTAGCAACTTGGCTAAATATGCATTTATGTGCTAAAAAACACAAAAAAGTATGCTTCAAAACCATGAAATTTGTGCAGAAACAAAATCTTACAAAGACAACAATATGCATTTTTCATATATTCCAAGCTTTAGTAATGACACCCAGGGACAGCAATGACACATAAAGGGACAGTAATAACATTTATGTGCAGTTGGCTATAATAGAAAGACTGAGGTGCACTGTTATCGTGCAAAATGTATACAAAAATATGTGTCATATATTCGTTTTATTATTTAAAATACAAAAAGAACCATTATAACTCTTTGGAATAAAATTAAAACATACTTTACACATCAGAAAAATAAACTTTACTCTTTGGAAAAAACATTTCCACTTAAGACCCTGGTTATGAGTTGTTTTTCTTCTTCGTTCATAGAATTTTTAATATTTAATTTTATCTGTTTTTGTAATGATTTTTCAAATACGAGTCGTCTTTTAATCTCGGCTGTATTTCCTTTTGTTAAAAGCATATTTACTGTTTTTGGGGGGGGGGGGTTGTTGTTTGTCTATTA
>JABXWE010030419.1:0-23917 GCA_014611495.1 Limonius californicus
TTTAGATAAAGGGTGGCTTTGTACTTCAATACGTCGGTCTTTGATGATTTTATGACAATTAAATGTCAGTTTTAATCAGATTTAATTTAATAATGGTGTTTACAGAAATACATAAGCGATTCATCGTTGAATCTTATTTTCGCAATGGAAATCTTGAAAATGGGGAATGGATTTACAGTACCCGCCCTTGTATGGTTGAATTTCGACAACAGTTTCCTGATTTTGTGTTTCTGGAGGCCGACTTTTTTAATGTGGTACGAAATTGTGTGCGGTTATGCGTCAGTTTTTCGACGATCGCCTGATCAGTTTACGGTGTGAACCAGAATTGCCGCCGAGATCACCAGATTTGACTATTCTTGATTACTTTGTTTTTCCGCATTTGAAAAACACAATTTTTAAAATTTCAGTTCACACACTTCTTGAGTTGCGCAACCGAATAGTTGAAGAATGTGCCAATATCACACCCGTTATGCTCCAAAACGCATTTGATAACATGAAAAGGCGTGTAAATTTATGCTTGGATGAAAACGGTGGACATTTTGAACATTTATTGTAATATGTACTTGAAAATAAACCCTCGATCCCCTCAATTTAAAAGCAGTTTCAAAGTGCGACATACGTTCTGACATACAAAGCCACCCTTTATCTAAAATTTTTTTGTACATATGGTACAACTTTGCTATTAATTTTTTGTTGATTTTCATTTTTCACAAATTATGTCAGTATGGAAAGATATCTGCGTCTGCAGTAACTCCTAAAAAATATTGAGCCTTGCTGGCCCGTTAAAAAGGTTTTTCAAATCAGTAATATGAAGCGCGCTTGTTGAAATCTTACGATTAAAGGGTTCACTTACAAGAACTTGAAGTCGTAACAAATAACGATTTTCATCGTTTACTAAATTGCGCTTCGCGTTAAAACTAGAATGAGCCATACAAAAGCAGGAGCTGGCTAATACAGTGCAGTATTTCATTTTAGTATCAGAATCTATCCACGTTGAGAGCTGAAATCATGCTGAAAAATATATTGATGAGTTTGGAAGTACAGAAACAGTCCCTAAAAGAAGGGTATTTTAAGCAGAAGAATTTCGTTCATGTGTTTTAACCGGTAACCTTTTTTCTGGTAGGATTTTTTTAAAACGAGATAAATATTGTTGATGTTTTATCCATTGGAATTATTGATTAGTGTTTTATTAGATGAGATCGTTGATTTGGGATTTTATGCTGCTGGATTTTTAAGCGGCAAGTTTTGTCCTAGGGGATTTTTAGGCGGCAAGCTTAGTAGATACTAAAGGAATTACTGACTAGGATTTTCTAGGTGGTGACCTTATTTTTACTGATGGTGTTTTATTCAGTGGGATTTTTATTTCCGATCTGCTAATGTAGGATTTTAAGTAATAAGTTTTTTACTGGAGGAATTCCTACCTGTGAATTTTGTACATCGTGATGTTCTATTTAGTGGGATTATTTATTTGGAATTCGTGACCGGGTTTTAAGCAGCAAGCTGAAAAATTTCTCATTGCGGATTGTGTACATGTTTTTTATCCAGTGGGACTATTGACTTGAAAATTTATACTGCGCTGGTTTTAACCGGTAAACGATTTACCGACGGAATTTTTTACAGCGGTATATTTTATAATTGGGGTTTTATTTAGGGTAATTATTTATTCGGAATCTTTTATTGCTCGTTCTTAGGCGTAAGCTCTTGGCTAGACAGATTCCTCACGCATTACGTATCTCGGCAACCTAGTTGCCATCTTCAGTAGAAACTTGGTCTATCTAGAGTAAATTAGCTGATGAGTACCTCTCTAGATAAATTCTTCACTAAATCAACAATGGAAACTCAATGAACTTGGCGTATACCTTGTACCACTGTCTCTATTTAATCCTATTGCTATTACAGCAAAACGTAGTACTTAATTTATATGAGTAAGCATGAAATGTAATTAATAAATGTTGAGCTTCAAATAATGTTTGAATTAACGATCACAAATTGTACTAATTTTACAAAAACGGGAAATTTTAGAGCTGATCTATTTTTAGTCTGTTACTTTTACGTTTCTAGATAGGGGGAACCTACATCTGTGCATGCATTTTGAAGCTCCAAAAGCACTGCTTTTAATATTGATAGTTTATGAAAAACTAAACAGTAGATTACTTTCCATATTGCAGTTAAATTAATTGAAGGGTAGAATTATCTAAGCGTATTTTTGTAATCTCAAGAAATCTGTCTAGCCTAACTAGGTTAGCGAAATAACAATCACAAATTGTGTTTTCTTATTATTGAACGTAATCTTCAAAACAAAATGAGAATAATTCCAGACTTTAAAATAATATTTTTTTTAAACGCAATAATAAAGTGGCTTGTACCACTTTTAGTTCTTAATCGTTTCAGATTAAATAACACTGTATAGTAGCTAGGTCAGGGTTACAGGGTGGGTGGGTGATCTCGGAAAAACACTTCGGCGCAAGGTAGCAGCTGGCATTTTGGACTTGTGCGAGGAGGCGTTGTCTTGAAGCATCGATAATTTTTGCACACAGATCCATATAAAGTTAGTGCAATATTCACCAGTGATTGTAGCTTTTGGCTGGATGTCATATGTTAATAACATTATTACAGCATCATTATTTTGCCTGCTAATCGTTGCTAACAAAATTTTTTTTGCGGCATGTATTATTTCCCTTCGCATTGACAGTTTCTTGTACTTGTAGTTGGGAAAAATAGATTTATCTAATTACATGTTTTGCAATATCGAAATGATTTGTTTCCAACACTTAAATAGAATTAAATTATGTAACGCAGCAGTAACCTATAAATACCGTTCGAGCTGTTTGTCAAATGGGAAAAATACATTTTACATTATGACATTATGTAATATATCCTTCTCGATAACTTCCGCGGCTTTCAGTTCGACCTGCTAGTGACAGCTCTGAAGTTTTTGTGTAGTCCCATCAAACTGCAACTGACACTATAGAAAAGTAAAGGCGTCGAAGCGCTTATTTTCCGACCCCAACAGCGTAATTGAGTTAACCGATCGCCTTAATAAGGAGGAATTGCCAATCTCGTCCTAAACGAACTGTTTTCACGTTTCAAATTGCTAAAAAACCGGACTCACACGCGCCTCCGCCATTTGTGGTATTTCTGCTGAAATAATTCAACCGAAGCTCGAATTGTGTTGTCGAATTTTCTTTTCACGTTTGTAGTGTTTTATATTAAGTGGTGTTCATTTATGTTTCAGCATTATTCCAAAGAATGTTTACAGCACGTTCAAAGGCATCTACTAAAGAATGATGTGCCCGTTTCGCTGTTTGAGGTAAGAAATATTAGCCTTTGATCTTTACGAAAATGTTAAGGACGAAGTTTGTTTTTCAACCTTTTGAGAATTCGCTTTTAAGTTGTCTTTTTCATCGTAGAGCATGTAAAATGATACTGCACGTGCTATTTAATGTATACAAGATTTTTATGAATCTATTGCAGTATATCAATGGCCATTTTATGCCACATGGAAAATATTGACATATAAAAACTGTTGAAGTTGTAGGTATTTATAGGAAGGTATTTATTTTGCAACCTCTAATATAAGAGACATCTAGTAAACTGTTCTAGTATGGCTCCCATCTTCTCCAAGATCTCTTGAGGAAGGGTTGTTCATAGGAATTTCTTTTATTGTGCCCTGTATACCACGTGTAGCCAAACCGAGAGAAACTACTTTTCTAGTCTTAATTTGTATTCTATTGCTATTTTGTCTTTGTTTGTTAATTTTAAAGTAACTTAAATCAAAGGCATTGATTTCAATTCTTTATTTTTTAAAGAAAGTAGCAAACATTATCAATTACACATTATTAATGTATCCGGAATTTTAATATTGTGTTAACATTTTTTTAAATCTTACAACAATTGCTACTCAATAGTAAGCAGGAATTTTAGAGTTTCACAATGATTAATGTTTTACTTAAATTCGTTTTTTTGCCACGTGGAATTCATTATGATATCATGCGAATACTGGACTGCTGGCATTAAAAAATACGAGAGTTCCAAGTCTACTGAACTTTCAATAAGTACGGGCGTCAGAATATTTTTAAACAAAATAATTATACTGGGCGGCCCCGAAAACGACACAGGCATGTTTTGTGAAACTAAATCTCAATTCTTTGAAAAACGCCCGAACATAAGTAATACGTCTATTTTCGTTCACATATCTTCAACCCCAAAGTTGGGGTGATCGTCACCCTAAAAATTTTAAATGCCAAGGGACATCAAAAGACATGCCATTTGAAAGCTCTATGAATTTGCTTTACAGTAGTGTTTTTATTTTTGGATTCAGAGCAATAGTTCCCGCGGATATGCAATTCAAAATTTCAGGGTAGAAAATGTTAGTAATAAGCACCACGAGCATCCGTACAGTAATAAAGGTTGTGTCAAAATGTTTAAAAGGTATTTGTGGAGTGATTAGACGGCATTCGTTAATCATACGTTGCCGTAAATTTAGTAGTAATGAATGGGGTTGGCTGCGTGCATTTTACTCTTAAACTGACCCCACAAAAAAATTAACGGAGATAAATCTGGCGACCTTGCGGGCCATTCAATAGCGCCTTTTCTTCCAATCCATCGACGTGAAATCCTTCGATCCCAATACTGTCGAACAACCAGCGCATAATGCGGAGGACCTCCGGTCTGTTAGAATATCAAATAATCTTAGAGGTAATGCTCATCATTCTCTATAATATCAGCTAATATTGAATCACTGCTATCCTGTAACATTTCCAAGTACATCTGTCTAGTCAAATTACCCGTAAGAAGAAAAGACCAACCAGACGATCACCAAAAATGCCAGCCCAAACATGATCTGTGAAATATTCTCGAATTACAATCTAATAACGACAGTTATGGCGATTGACTGTACCATTTACGACAAAAGTGCATTCGTCGGAAAATCAAAGTAAATCCGGATTATTTATTGTGCCCTCACAAGGTTGCAAACTGCGCTCAAAGTCGTTTTTATAGAGTTCGTGTAGCAAATTAATCTTGTATGGATAGAACTCTTGGTTTTACAAAATTCGTCGAATGCTGGTTCGATTACTACCTAATACAATAGCCATTTGCCTTGTACTCAACATCGACAACAACGTGGCCCAGGACCTCGTCTTCCTCCGCTTCGTTTCGTACCGGATTTTCAACATTTCGTTTTTTATTTGCGACAAACGCGGTCTCCCGAAAATTTCCCGCTAACTGCAAGACTTCACATGCTTATCTACATGTTACTGGTTGAACAATTCTTCTACTAGCACACTCACTTTATTTCAACTCTTTCTGAAATCGGATAAACCATTTTTTATGTTCAAAGAATACATCAACTACGAAATACTGTTTGAAAAATATTCAAATGTTTACACTAACGTATGGTCAACCAATGCTGTCTCATTCCCTAAATGCTCCAGAACATATACCCTGAAACTTTTGACTGCATTTCCGTGGAAACTAATACTCGGAATTCAAAAATACAAACAGTACTGTAAAGTAAATCCATCGAGCTTTCAAAGGGTATGTTGAAAATACGTGAACGGAAATAGCCGTACTACATATCCCCCTGTCAAATTCATTTGACGTGTTCGGGCTTTTTTCGAAGAATTAAGGTTTAGTGACACTAAACGCGCCTATATGGTTTAGGTCGGCTACAATTGTATATAAAGCTTCTATTATCTGGCATTTTGCGTACAACTTGTATATAATTGGGGCGTGGAAACCGAAACAACAAACTAAATTTACAGAAACTTTGAGTAATTAATAAATTGTACGTGCTATTAATTACAACCACGCAATAATTTCAAACTAACAACAGCCAGATTTACTAACCAAATATCCAATAAACTGTAAATTTTAGACCTGCCTTGTTCTTGTTTAAATTATGAGGTGCGTTCGAATTATAATATCAGATTTTGGAATATTCAATATGCACCAGTCTCAACTGCTAATACTAACGCACCTGCCGTCTATTCAATAAAAGACGCAACTGTACACTAACTAGATATAAAACATAAGCTTACAATATACTAGTAAACCCAGAATGTACATCATAATCTCACAATTTGAATATGAATATAAGAAATTATGTACCCGAACAGAACTATTAACCATAATGTTTTTAATATAACCTCTGTGTATGGCAAACTAGTGCAACAGGTTATCTTTTCAGTTTGGTGTATAAACAATACAGAAACATAACCTCAAACCATTTGTATTCTACATACCTTAACGCATTGTGATTGTTCGGTGTATGTCAGATAGAGTAAGAAGAGGAGGCAGAGTGAAAACAATGGAGGTTATGTTTATACACCAAGCTGGGTTCAGACGTCAAAGCTACACAAGGTCCATTGCGGAGATGACATTACCTGACCTAAAAATTAATTCAATATGTTTGTGTTCAAATCAAAATTGGCTAACCTGTGAGCTACAATATTTTAATATATCCTTTTTGCTTCGAAAACCGCGTCATAGATCTCGCTCAATCAAAATCAATCTATCGAAATTCTCTTTGTAGTTTCCTGTGGTGTCCTCTCGATCGGTTTAGATTCTCTCGTATTTTTGTGAAGCAGAATTTTACTCACTTGTGTAAAAATTGATCTTGCACATCTAGAGTATTCATAATACTATTTTCTATTGATATTATTAATAAATCGGTAAGACGTTCTTCAGACATTGTTAATAGCAAAAAGGTTATTATTAATTTTAGCTTTGAAAAAACGGATACAGGTTACGGTTGTTGAGTTTACTGTACATTTTTTCTCCCTTTATTATTTATTTTAAATCGTATAATATATGTAGTAATGGTTTAGTTAGTTCATCACTAAGAGCGTTGTATACAAATTTACTATTATTTACCGGGTTGAAATGGCGCCCCTCCTGATTCCGGCGCCTTTGTGCGGGGCACAACCTGCACACCCGCAAGGGTCGCCCTTTTTCGTATCAAATACCAATATATTTTTATTTTATGCTCTTTATTAAGTTCTAACCGCTGATAATATTCGAGTAGCAAAATACAGAATTTCTTTAGTTCAATTAATTCTACTTTTTAAGAATTAACCTATTTTTTTTCTTATAATGTTGTTATTAAAAAAACAAATATATTTTCAGCCTTACATAGAAGAAATTTATAACCACTTGAGGGACGAGCCGTTCAAGAAATTTTTAGAAAGGTGAGATAGGTAACGTTAGCCTCATTATTTTTATTTTCTATTCCGAATTTTGGAAACACCAATTATATCCTCTTAAGGGCTTCATTTGAGTTTACCGTTAAATTTCTGCCTTCCCCTTAATTTAACTTATTATTTCACCACCGCTGAGAAACTTTATATAACTTTCCCTTAGTGTTTGCTCGTCTTCCACGGTATTCCGGTGGTGGTTTTTAAAGTACCTAATCCATTTAGTTGTTTTATTCCTTGCTTTACTCGAGGCGACTTGCTCAGCAAATATTAACCTCTTCGTGTTGCCGAACTATTATCTAACTGTCTATTTTGTTTTCAGCGAAAAATACACTAGGTTTTGTCAATGGAAAAATTTAGAATTAAATATTCAGGTAAGAGCAAAGCAAACTCTTTAATCTCGAACACTATTCAATAGTATTTGTTTTGTAGTTAACAATGAACGACTTCAGTGTTCATCGGATAATAGGACGAGGTGGATTCGGAGAGGTGTACGGCTGCAGGAAAGCCGACACTGGGAAAATGTATGCCATGAAGTGCTTAGACAAAAAACGGATAAAAATGAAACAGGGAGAAACGTTAGCTTTAAATGAGCGGATAATGTTATCGTTAGTTAGTACAGGCCAGGACTGCCCTTTTATAGTGTGCATGACGTACGCGTTTCATACTCCCGATAAGCTGTGCTTTATTTTGGACCTCATGAATGGAGGTGATTTGCATTACCACCTCAGTCAACATGGCGTATTCAATGAGTCTGAAATGAAATTTTATGCTGCCGAAGTTATTTTAGGTGAGTAGAAAATTGCTGATAAATATCAAAATCTCTTTTATAGAAAATCATCTGTAACTCGTGATGCATGAGAGCTTCCCTTACCTCAAAAATAGTTACGTTTTATACGTTGACGGATTTCGTAGAGCCGTAGATCTATTATATTGCACTAAGGGAGACCGCGTTAACTTTAATATTGCACAAAGCGCTCAATACGAATCAATTACAAGAAAAAAACAATTTTTTATAGCGGGGAAAAATCTGAAAGTGCACCTTCTGTCGGATAAAAAGTAAAGCCGAGTGAAAACTACCCCAGATGGACAAAATTTTTAGTTAGGATATCCAACAAGCCAATGATGGCTGCAGTGCTTAGAGATGTTTGGAAAACCGCGTCTTTCAAATACAATACAATATTTCTCTATAGGACAATACAAGCTTATTTAAATTCACTATAATAATTGGGGTCTCCTGTTGAAATGCTGGAATAGTCATTCACGTACCATTCGGAGAGTTAACCATCGCTTTCTCCGATTAGTACTTGGATGAGAGTCCCAAAGCTGTGTCAACCAGGCGCGTGGTGCTAGCGGCAGGCCCGTTAATAGTCGGTGCTGGATGTTATACTAACACCATGCCGGCGTGGCCTCGGTGGTCTAGTGGTTAGCGCATTTGCCTTTATATCCAAGGAACGCGGCGCCGAACCTGGCCGAGGTCGGTGAGATTTTTCTAGTGGGAGAAAGTCTGAACGTGTAGTAGATTCCGTGCCACTACGATATGTGACACGTTAAAAATCTACTGGAGTTGGAATTACCCCAGATAGGCATAATTTTTACTTGTACAATAAGCCAATGATGGCTGCAGTGCTTAGTGATGCTTGGAAAATCGCGTCCTAGATCTCCCCCTTTCAAATCAACAACACTATGACAGTCGTTACAAGGGTTGGAAGTCTCCTCCAGTATAGATATCATGAGTGAAAGAAGAATGCATGTGAAAAGGTATTAGGCATAAATAGTGGGAGCGTATTGGTTGGAAGGTCAACGGACCCCACTACTTTCTGGTCCATAGCGGAAAAGCCAAAAACCCAGAGTGTAACGCAGCTGACAGAAAGGTATCAGGGTATGATTAAGAAAGAAAGTTTAACAATTGTAGTGGTTATTGATAATACCATATTGCAGAATAATTAAAGAGAGAATAGAATACAGACTATACATTTTATATAAAACAAGTAAACAACCTTGCATAATAAAGAATTGCATCTAGTATTTGTCAACATCCGTAAAACATACGACAGCATACCAATAAGTAAAATTTTTCTTCTAACCGTTGTAGATTCTTTGAATATAGGTCTCTCTTTTATTATTCCACACCGTCCTGTCTTGAGTATTGCCCTGCCGTCATCTTTAGATGATCGCCCCATCGTTGCATTGGTTGTCCGACGCTTCTCCTTTCTCTTCAAGGGCTGCACCTTGTTATCTTTTCACTCCACCTCCCTGCAGTTCTCGCTAAGTGTCCTGCCCAGTTCCATTTTAATGAGCTGATTTTCTTTATTATGTCCTCCACTTTTGTTCTATCGCGGATCCATGTGTTTGTATTATGGTCTATTAGTGAAATTCCTAATAGTCTTCTTTCCACTGCTCTTTGATGTACTTTCAATTATTATTTGTATTAGTCGTTCCTTATTTTTTATTTAATACCCACGTCTCCGCTCCATAAGTTGTGGCTGGGCGGATACATCATCATCATTAATCAACCCTTTGCGTCCACTGCTGGGCATAGGTTTCCCCCATTGTCGTCCACTCCTTTCTACTTTGGGCCATCTGAATCCAGTTGCTGACCATTGTTCTGACATCTTCGGTTCATTGTGTGGGCGGTCTTCCTCTGCTTCTTTTGTCGGCTCTCCATCTCCACTCAAGCAGCTTCTTCATCCATCCCCCGTCCGTTATTCGGGACACATATCCGGCCCAGTTCCATTTGAGCTTTTCTATCTTGTTCTTCTGCGCAAGTCTTCATTCCTAATATGGTGTCTTACGGACACGTCAAGCATCGATCTTTACAACTTCCGCTGTGTTATTCTAAGCTTCTTAACAGTTGTGATGTTAAAGTTAAAGTTTACGCGCCATATGTCATAACTTGCAACACGCACTGATTGAAAACTTTCCTTTTTAAACATATCGGCAGATCACCTTGAAGACTTCCCGGAGTCTTTCGTAGGTAGCCCAGGCGTGGGTAATTCTTTGCTGTAATTCATATGTTTGGTTGGGAGGATACATTGATTGTATATTTTAGTTTTTAATTTTCATATTCATAACATACTAGTTTCCCGTAGGCAGCCCATCCTAATTTTATTCTACCCTTTATTTTCTGGACCTATTGTAACAATCTGTCCTAGGTATGTATAAGTTTCCACTTTTTCTATTATATGATCTCCAGTTGTTATAGTATTGCGGACGGTGTTCGCATTAGTCATATAGTACGTTTTCGAATAGTTTATTTCCAATCAACCTTATTTTGAATTTGGATCTCTACTAACATTTCTTTTAGCTCTTCTTCTGTTTGTGCAAAAATGGCAATATCATCGGCAAACTGGAGGTTGTTTAATCTTTCCTCTTGTATGTTCAAACCCTTGTTTTCCCATTTTAGTTCCTTGAACACGTCCTTTAATATCAGATTGAATAGCTTTGGTAATATTACGTCACCCTGCCTTACTCCTCGGTTTACCTCTACTCTATTTGATACATCTTGTAGTTTGATTTGTAGGGTAGCTTCTATTTAAATTTTCTGTATAATGTCTGTTTATCTTTGATCTACACGAGCGTTTCTCATTGCTCTGATAATTGCCTCCATTTTTCCATCGTGTCGAAAACTTTTCGGAAGCCTGTAAAGACCATCTATAGTGGTACATTGTATTCTGTTACCTTTTCTAGTAAGACTCTTACTGATTGTAGGTGTTCCATTGTGCTATAGTTTTTCTTAAAGCCCGCTTGCTCTTTGGGTTGATACATCTCGAATTTCTGATAGCATCTATTTGTTATAATTCTGATTTGTACATCTGCGAAAAAAAGCTGATTGGGCGGTAATTATCCAGATCTTCTGGGTGTCCTTTTTTGAAAATCAGGACCTCCACCGCGTTTTCCCATGCTTTAGGGAGCTCTCGTTTTAATAGACATATATTATACAGTTTTCTAAGAATTTCTATTCTTGCTTCTCTGCCCTCTTTTAACATTTCGGGCATTATACCATCCTCTCCCGAAGATTTATTATTTTTGGTTTGTTTTAGTGCGTCATTTATTTCTTCTATAGTAATATCCGATAACTCTTCCGAATTAACGTTCACCACTCGTCTTTTATTTGACGCGTTTTCGTGTTCTGTTTCTTCATTGGAGACCTTACTTTCATACAGTTCCTTATAAAACGATTCTATTACTTGTTCTTTTTGTCATTTAGTTGTCTTCCCTTTTTGTCTCTTAATTTGATTATTTTTTTTGTGGGGCTTTGTATACCCTCTTCGTAAAAATGTTCTTGGATTTTTGTAAGTACTCCCTTACTTCTTCTTAACGTTCACCGTTGTCGTTAAACATTTAACCTTTCAACGACTCGACCAAATGCAAACAGAAAGAGCCAAGTCTGGATTCTGGAGCGGATAGCCAAATTTCGTTTGAGAAACCGGCCTTTTATGTAGTTCAGGATATGTTGTCTTAAGTTTGCTTGCGACAACCTTATAGCTTTCGTGAGCCTGTCTCCTTGTTTCTGTCGAATGGCGTGGTATAGGTTTCTTATTATTTGACATTAAATATCGTTGTAGACATCGCGTTCGGCATAAAAATTGAAGGTCAGTATACCTTGCGCATTCCATAATACAGTTAACACAGTTTTCTGTGTGCAGATTGTTGTTCTTGAACTTTTTCGGAGTTGTTAACCCCCTGATTCCACGGAAACGAATCTTTTGGTTTACCCAGATTTCGTATCATGTTCCTATATTCTCCAAAAAAACGTTTTTCTGATGATAGTATGTTAAAAGTTCTATCACCAGCTTTATTCTTTACATATTGTTTTGCTCGGTCATTTTTGGTACTTATTTGGAAACTTCGATATCCCAATGTATACACGTTTGGTTGGACACGGTATTTTGGAAAACCTCCGCACTACCTACGGACCTTCCGAGCGGCCCGCGTAGTTTTGTCAAAAACACTTGTGTGTTGTCACATTTCGATTGTTTTTACTAATCGCAAAACTGATTGTATAACAGTAAATCTGTGACGTGGTACACTAGAACCTAGCACAACCCCAATAGCTCTCAGGTACTCACTGGGAAGTGGCTGAAAGGAGAGTACATACCTGGAGCCTTGCCACCCCGGCTCCAATGACCTTTCCGCAGGGGCGTATTCAACATTTCGTGGATTGAATAATATATCACTTTCCGACTTAAGGGTTAAGATAGTGTCACAGATTTCATAGTTAAGCTTACAAAAAAAAAACCTTTTCTTAGAGGTGCGCAAGAAGTCCGCCCCCACCTGCCCGCCATCACTTATTGCATACTCAAGTGGCACGTCCCTCGGAAAGTTTTGCAGACCCCTGAATTAAAGCATTTTTCTGCATTTTCAACCGATGAACTGAATAAACATATCGACGTTTAGCTGGGTCATGTCCGTTTTCGTCGACAAAGTGACATTTCGTAACCATCAATGCACGCGTTATACTGAAACTAAGACAGCGCCTACATAGTTACCGATGTACATCTCAATCGCTTGAGACTTTCACCCTGATCAATGTAATGTAAGAATTGTACTACGTAAACGTACCTTGGCAACCGGACATCCCTAGTAATACAGTCGTATGAATAAAACGTATATAAACTCCATATAAGATATAAAAAAAGTCATATTTCAGCCTCATATTTATATATTAAATTGAAATCTTCACAACGGCAAGCTGATCCGTAACTCAGAGAAAACGATCCATAAAAATTCTGAACAATAACAAATATCAGCAAATACTGTAAAACCCCTTAGATTAGATGAGAAGTATTGTAGTTTTCAGAATCATATTACGAAAATTTATGTTGAAATCACTGCATGTACTATTAAGTAGAAATCCCCAAAAGATTTTTTTCACATGCTATTCAGGCAAGCCATTTTTAAATTGCTCTCGTGGTTATTTCATCTCTCAAAATTCACTTTCCACCCCTCACAATAAATATTGTAGGAAAATATTTTTGACAGTCTAATTACAAAAATTATATTTTACACCCTATTCGGGAATATTATGTTACAATCTTTTTCTTTCTTTCCTTATTATATCCCTTCTACCTTTCGGTGTCGGGTTCCTTTCACTCCGGGTTTTTTTGGCTTTCTCGCTATGCCCGAGGAGGTAGCGAGGTCCGTTGCCCGTTCAACCACTACGCTCCTACAGCATATGCCAAACCCCTTCTTCACATTCATTTTTCTTTCACTCGTACCATCTTGAAGGGACCCCCTAACCCCTCTCACGACTGTCATGGTGTTAGTATGACATGCGCTACCGACTCTTACAGTGCCCGCCGCTAGCACGAGGCGCCGTGTTGACACAGTCTTCGGACTCTCATGGCGTTAGAATGACATCCATTACCGACTCTTAAAGTGCTCGCCGCAAGCACGAGGCGCCGTGTTGACACAGCCTTTGGACTCCCATCCAAACACTGACCAGAGAGCGGGATGGTTAATTCTTTAGATTGTACGTGAATGACCAGCCTAGCTGTGCAACAGAACCGTTACCTTACAATCAATTAATCTAAGCATTTTCGATACTTGATTTATATATATTTTTAATACAAGGGTTATTAGAAGAAGCGTACGAAAACAAAAATAAGTAAGGTCCCTTAAAATCCACTTTGTGTCATCAGCGGAACATTCCGTTTATCTTAGATCTCATAGCTTATTTCTTATTTTTAATGAAACCACCAAAGTATAAGGTGTAACTCGCGGGTTCATCTCCTTTAAATTGCTCAATTCCACTGCTAAACAATTTTAATATTCCCACAGGTTTGGAACACATGCATAGGAGGTATATTGTATATAGGGATTTAAAACCTGCCAATATTTTATTAGACGAACATGGACATGTTCGAATATCCGATCTTGGATTAGCCTGTGATTTTTCTAAGAAAAAACCTCATGCAAGCGTGTAAGTAATCAGCGAAACCATGGGTGCTTGGAATCGGCTACTAATTTAACAATTGCAGAGGTACTCATGGCTATATGGCACCAGAAGTATTATCGAAAGGTACAGCATACGATTCAAGTGCAGACTGGTTTAGCTTTGGTTGTATGTTATATAAATTGCTCAAAGGACACTCACCTTTTCGCCAGCACAAAACCAAAGATAAACACGAAATAGATAGGATGACCCTTACAATGGTAGTTAAGTTTAATAATTGTGTTGTTTGCACTAGTATTTTTATGCGTCGTCATTTTAGAATGTTGAACTGCCAGACTCGTTTAGTAAAGAACTGAAGTCCCTTTTGGAAGGACTCCTTCAGAGAGATGTAGACAAACGATTAGGCTGCAAAGGGAGCGGGTAAGTTATTAAAAATTTGTCGAAAACGATGAATATCATTGATGAGAGGTTATGTTTCGTTTTGCAGGGCGGATGAAGTTAAAGACCATCCATTCTTTGCGGGAATTGATTGGCAACAAGTTTATCATCAGAAATACACCCCGCCACTGATTCCCCCTAGAGGCGAAGTAAATGCAGCCGATGCCTTTGATATTGGTTCTTTTGATGAAGAGGACACTAAAGGAATCAAAGTAAGTTTATTGTTATTATAGAGAATGTTGGAATATGCAATTTTCTCTAATACTAATCCCAAACAGAAAAAGTTTAAAAATATGAATTAATAAGAAAGTGTCATATGAAGAAAAGCATAAAATTAAACAGATCCCTTGATTATGTAAAATCAAAAATGGAGTGATTAAGAACTCACATTCAATAATCAACCTTAATCGAATCTATATATTAAATGCCAACGGTCTCAGGAGTTCTTTATCAGGCATTAATCTTAAGGAACGCGACCACAAATATACCAAACAATGACAAATATTAGCAAAAATTGAAGGCTTCTAGAATTAGTAAAGGTTATTTATTGTAAAGCAACGGACTTGAAAAATAATTTGTTACGGTATATTCCAGGAAATTGTATTGCATTGATGTTTAAATAGTACTTCTACCTCTTAAACAATAGACATTTGTCTCGCATCCTATTCAAGAAAAGTATGTTTAAATTACCACAATTCAGTAATAATTATTAATCTTGAACAAATCTACATATTACCTGCCAACCTTCCCAGGATTTGTATAATATAAAACCCTTAAACTTAGTTAATGTAATATATTGCAAAACTGTTGGCTGTAAGAACGATTTATGGGGGATCATGGTAGAGTAATGGCCGCAGCGCTTGGCTTGGAGTTATTCTACCAAAGTCGCTCAGGTTCGAATCCTGAGCACTGCCAGGGTGTATGTGGTGTCTTAGTTGTAGTTGGGGCATTGGGTTTTTCAAGGGTGGGGCTACTTAGACCGTGTATACCACGAAATGAGCTGGGCCGGGATAAGCTGGGTGGGACGAGAATAATGGGGTCGCTTTTGGCAGCTCTATATACAGGGTGTCTCAGAAAGAATGGGCCAGCGTTTAATCATAGATTCTTTAGGTAAAAATAAACCGATTAAACCTAATATACCTTAGTACAAAAGTCCTTCCTTAAGAAGTTATAGGGCCTTAAATTTCAATTTTTTATTTTTTCTTTTTATTGTAATTTCCACAAATCTAAAGATATTTCTTTTAAATTTGGTACACATACCTACCATTATGCAATACAGCGACAGAATTATTTTCATTAACCAGACTTGCCCGCAAGAGGCACTTAACCTACCACTGAAATATTATTTTAGCTCTAACTTTGTTATTAGTAGAAAATTTTAAAATTTTTATTTTCTGTAAGAGGATTAAAAATTACAAAAATAAAGTACTCTTAGTTCATACGCGTAACGGCAACCGTTTGCCTTAAAATGCTTGTTCAAGTTTTGGGTTGCCGTTAGGACGTGCAATTATCAGGTAGCCATGATCACAAAAACAATGGGTAGTGCTTGTGACCTACAGTAAAGAACAATGCTAAGTCAAATTAATACTTTGGTGTTATAAAAATTGTATTTTTAATTTCTGTTTTGTGTTTACGAAAATGCCTCGACATTCGTTATGGCGACGCATTTTCGTAAACAAAACAAAAAATTTTCTACTAATAACAAAGTTAGAGCTAAAATAAAATTTCAGTGGTAGGTTAAGTGCCTCTTACAGTCAAGTCTGGTTAATGAAAATAATTCCGTCACTGTATTGCATAATAGTAAGTACGTGTACCAAATTTGAAAGAAATATCTTTAGATTAGTTGAAATTACAATAAAAAGAAAAAATAAAAAATTGAACTTTAAGGCCCTATAACTTCTTAAGGAAGGACTTTTGTACTAAGGTATATTAGGTTTAATCGGTTTATTTTTACCTAAAGAATCTATGATTAAACGCTGGCCCATTCTTTCTGAGACACCCTGTATATATAAATCGGGTTATAATGATCTCCGTCTTCTTCCGATACCCAAGCTCCATTGGTGTCTGTCTTCCCACAGATTTTCCTCCAGACTTCTCACTTCCAACTCCTTTACAATTCCTTCCCGCAAACTTCTTCTAGATCTTCCTTGTGGTGTCCATTTCAGTATTTGCTTTGGTAACCGTTCGTCTGGCCTGCTTTGCACATGTCCATACCATTTAAGTTGTCTCGTTCTAATGTCGTCTACTATGGTATGCTTGACTTCCATGATCTCCCTAATTCTCTCGTTTCGGACTCTGTCTCTTCTAGATCTGCCTGCAGCTCTTCTCAAGAAGTTCAACCCTATGCTTCTTAAAAAAAAAAGAAGAACGATTTGTAATTGTACTTCAGAAATCGTATGTTGCATTTAGGTTTAAATAACATTTCTGCCCCGTAAAGACTGGACATTTGCATAATTATCTTACAATATGATATTTTTCTTATATTATTCAAGAAAATTATTTCAAAATCGCATTGATGAATATTTCATCTACAGGGAATTTTTCTTTTTAGTATACATTGCCTATGTATACTTTTAAAAGAAACGCGTCAATTTCGCCTATTGTGTAGGCAACCAACTATGCCGACAACTAAAAATCAGAAACAAACGTCACTATAGTTGTGAATTATTTGAGTATGAAGGTTATGTTGATGCGGTGTTTATATTAAATAAGTATTTCACCCTGTATATAGGACGCAAATGATGATACTTATTTGTAAATTACAAAAATCGACAGGATTATTGTTCGTGTAAGGTCCGTGAACATTCTGTTTTCTTCGTACAACAAAAATGCATCAGCGCTAAGATAGTGTAGTGGTTATCGTCGCTGCCTTCCAAGCAGTTGATCCGAGTTCGACTCCCGGCCGCCACTGGTTTTTTTTTAATTATAATTTTTGTAAACATATTTAATTTCATTTCTTCGGTTAAAACGTGATTACTTTTAGTTCTTATTTTATGATTTAAATTTTCTAACAATTTTTTGTATGGTTCGAATACAAGGAATAGGTCTTTCTGGATATTTTAGTGAAAATAAGTCTCTCACAGTTCTTGATCTGTTACCATTCTGATACCACATTAGAATTTGTACTTTTTCGTCTTTACTGTACATGGTTGTATAAAAAACGCAAGAAGACACTAAATAAAGACTAATTCTATTTTTTAACTAAACTTAACTCCTTGTATTCCAATCATACAAACAATTGTTAGAAAATATAAGTCAGAGGGATGCGTAATAAATTCCCATAAAATAAGAACTAAAAGTAATCACGTTTTAACCGAAGAAATGAAATTAAATATGTTTACAAAAATTATAATTAAAATAAAATCTGTGACGGCCGGGAGTCGAACTCGGATCAACTGCTTGGAAGGCAGCGACGATAACCACTACACTATCTTAGCGCTGATGCATTTTTGTTGTTCGAAGAAAACAGAATGTTCACGGACCTTACACGAACAATAATCCTGTCGATTTTTGTAATTTACAAATAAGTATCATCATTTGCGTCCTATATACGGGGTGAAATACTTATTTAATATAAACACTGCATCAACATAACCTTCATACTCAAATAATTCACAACTACCGTGACGTTTGCTCCTGCTTTTTAGTTGTCGGTATAGTTGGTTGCCTACACAATAGGCGAAATTGACGCGTTCTTTTTAAAAGTATACATAGGCAATGTACACTAACAAGAAAAATTCCCTGTATATATTTTAATGCATTCCGCATACTCCTGACAAGGTGTATATATATGAATGTTATTTTCCACACCCTGTTTGAGGAAATCGGTATACATAGGTCCGCAATGCCTAAAATTACTAGAGGGACACAACACTCAACGAGACTACATCACTCAATACATAATATGACCACAAAGCCCAGAATGCCCACAACGCCCAAAGTTAGGACAGGGACAGAATGCCCAACGGGGATACATCGCCCATTTCAAACATACCGTAAATTTTCCATCGGCTAAGTTTGGGTCAATGCTTGTTTACTTCAGTGTTCGTAACTGTTCTAATATTTAACGATTTGTGGGGGCCACAATGCCCACCGCGACTACATCGCTCAATTCTAAATGTGTCTACAAAGCCCACAACGCCCAAAAAATAACACCTTAGATTCATTTTAAGTCTGTGGTAGAATCTCTAGGATGTATGTAAATAAATACATTTCTCCGCCACAAGTTTTGTTGTTGTAACATTTTGCAGAATTGATGTAGATATGCAAAATGTCATACAAATTCCGATATTATAACCTGTAAGTATCCACTTTTGTAGTTGAGCGACTGACTCAACTACGGCAAGTTCGAATTGGGCAATATGGTCACATTGAGCGTTCTGTCTCTGTTCTAACTTAGAGCGTTGGGGGGCATACTGGGCTTTGTGGAGATATTTCGAATTGGATGTTGTGGTCGCGTTGGGCGTTGTGTCCCTCTAGACTAGTAACTTTGGGCGTTGAACGAAGTGTCCAGGTCCACATGGGTATTCCATCTCTTAATGTGTCCTTTTTAGTAGCTAAAAATTGAGAATCTGGATAAATGTTATTTTTCTCGCCCTATTAAGGAAAATTATGTCACCCCCATGGGAATTTAAATCCTTACAAAATACTTTATTTTACAAAAATTGTAAAATTTAGATTCTTCACCAAAAAAGAACACTAGAAGTAAGTGCAACAAGATGCAAAAACATTTTCCATTTTACAAATACAGTGACGAACAATCGAAGAAGAGAACAAAATCAAAAATATGTAGGATCTTCTACGACAGAAACAATCAAACTATTTCCACAACCAAAAATTCATTTATTTGGTGTGTATTAAAAATCTTCGCATGACTAAACGAAGTGTAGGGTGTGGCCACAGATTAAGCTAGTTGCGCATAAACAACATGTGCCATAACTTCGTTTAAATGTTGATTATTCCTAGCCTTTATTATTGAGGTTATTTTAGTCATAAACTATAAGTTTTTTAATTCAGTTCAAAACCATGTTTTTCATTTTACTCAACAGTTCTTTGCAAACAAAGTATTTTATAGGAGTTTGTAATTTTTTAGGATTATCACTATCTCTTCGTTGCCTGCAAACATGTTAGTTTATGTTTCTATAGGAACAAAGTTGGAGCATATATTTACCTAATGATTGTTTGAAAATTAACCAAGAGGAAAATCTTTTTCTACTGTTTACTTACTAATTGTTTTCAATTTGTTTTTCTATATTATTACTTTAAGACATAGCAAACATTTGTTTTAATATAATTTGCAGTAATTTATTACTAATAGTAGTTAATTTAATGTATACCCCATTTGATACATTCTATAAATCAAGCTTAAAGGCGGGGTTTCATGCTTAAATTTGTATATCAGAAAACTGACCTATAAATGCAACATTGGCCAGCTTCGTTGCTCTTTTTAAATTAGATAATTATTACTGAAGACAGTTGTAAACTGTTGTACATGTATAGAAATGTAAAAAACTAATCTGATGATATTACTGAAAAAAAAAACAATTTTTCAATAAATAAGCACAACTGTGAAAAATCAGGTCTGTTTCGTTTTCACTGGGCCACCTTGTTTAAAAAAAAAATCGCAGCTGGCCATGGTAAATTCACGTATAGTGTCTTCTTACAGCATGCACTTTATAGGAAGCGAAATAACGAAATTTCCACACAGTCTGTTTATGGATTCATTTGTTTTTGCAGCGGTATGAGAGCGAGCATTATCTTAAAGAAAGCCAACAAAACTTTGTCTTCTCCTCCGTTTGTTCCTGATCACCTACTTAACTTTATCGCACAAACGTGTCTGCATTAATTGTACAACATTCTGTAAAGAAATCGATAGAGAGCCCTTGTGAATCCCAAAAGTATGATACCGTCACTTTACTTCAACTGACAATACCTTCTCTCTCATATCGCTGCAGTAAAGAAAGATTTTCAAACGATTTAACTTGTGTTTTTCGGTCAGCGAGCGCGAAATCCATCTGGCGTTAATTTACGATACTTTAGCTTGTTTTTTGTGAAGTCATCAACACTTTCGACACGAATTTGTAAATGTTGAGAAATTTGACGAACTGTTACCCGTCTGTCTTTTTGAATAAGGGCATTAACTTTTTCTTCATTTTTATGGTTAACTGAAGTTGCCGCTCGCCGCACATGAGGCTCATCTACACCACTCCTGTCTCTAAAAAAAGATTTCGACCACTCGAACACCCGACTTTTAGAAAGGCATTGAGCGCCATATTATGCTCCGTTCCACTCTAGAATGAACAGAATTTTTCGACATCGTATCTGTAACTGTCAAAATAATATTACAGGTAAACAATTCCTGGGGATATGTTCACAAGAGTCCCGACCAAGCTTTATTTAATTTAAGATTTCGTTCATCTTCAGAATATGAGCTTTTAATTTAAACAGTCTTATTTAAATTTGAGCACCCCTCGTATTTATCAACATGTATGTACAACTTAAGGAAGGGTTTAGAAATTTGCTTTTAAAGTACATTTTTCATTAATGCAATAAGTAGATAAATGGGATAAAATCTTGTACATATAGCCTATTGTATCTCTGAACAGGGTGGTTACATTAATACAGATGCAATAAATTAAATATATAAAAATAACCAATGTTTATCTTCATAATAAAATTTTTTCGAGTGACACTTTGCATTCCCTAATTTGTTTCAGTTAACTGATGCTGACCAGGAATTATACAAAAACTTCCCACTAGTTATATCAGAAAGGTGGCAAACAGAAGTGGCCGAAACGGTATTCGAAACAATAAACTTTGAAGCAGATAAAGCTGAACACAAGAAGAAGGCAAAACAGAAAAAACTGTTTGATTTAGATGAGAAAGGTAAAGCATCTTTAGGTTATTATAGAAACCATTTTTAACATAGTTAATTAACTGAACTTTTCTTTCCTCTAGAGTCTGACTGTATACTTCATGGCTACATTAAGAAACTAGGAGGACCTTGGACAACAAGCTGGCAGATGCGATACGCAAAATTGTATCCAAATCGGCTAGAACTCCACCCTGACTCTGCAAAGCCTGAAATGGTGTTCATGGACCAGGTGGAGGAAGTCAGCCCAGAGTTAGTCCAAGTTAAAAATGAGCAATGTATAGTTGTGCGGTTACGGGAAGGAAAAGTAGTATTGACCAACCCCGTAAGTACAGATAATGAGTATATTTTTGAAACCATTAAGATATAGTAACTGTGATTTCCCTGTTTTGGGTAGGAGATGTTTAATAATTTGTTGTTTCGCCCTAGAAGGGTGAAGAAGCAATACTGATTTCTTCATTTGCATAGGAGATGTTTTATAATTTATTGTCCTCAACTGAAAAATTGTGACGGTAATTTCGCCTGATTGGTTTGCAACTCATTTTGCCTCACTTGATTTCTACGAAATACGCCTGTGCGAGATTTTGGATAACTTTGTGCATTTCCGGCGACCATTTTGCGTCGTGAGACAGACAAGTGCAATTAAGCGTCGAACCAGAGTCTTCTGTTTCAGTATTCTGTACTTGAGAATTTTCTCGTTATATTGAAGACATCTTTAAATACATCGAATTCTAATTTAGTTTGAAGAGAGTCGATGTGGGTCTTTGGCCGATTTATATTCGTCGTTTAATTCTTGTGTTAGTGTCAATCGGAGATTTCGATTGACAAGCAGTTGGGGGCAGATTTCGCCAAAACTTAGTATTGTTATGAGATTTTGGGGTTCTGCGAGTTCCAAATAATTTACTGGATTTATACCGACAGCGGCACGTGTTCCGACGGGCAGCCAGATGTCCAAGATCGCTGAACTACGAAATACGCAAGTGTATTAATTGTTTAAATTTTACTTTGATTTGTAGAGTAATCACTCATTGTTTGAGATACCTATTTGTCGGGTTATTAATTTTATTTCAAGTTGTTCAATGGGTTTATGACTCATTTGTTTATATTAAAATTTCCATACTTTAGTGTGTTATGTATTTCGTACATACGCACGTAATTTATCACTTAGTATATACAGGGTACGTCATAGAGAGCTGTAATATTACGTTTGTTCGGGGTTGTTGTTATCGTATGATGTGTTTACAGGGCGCTTGATCGCTGGAGGTACCTCGAACGACTGCGGGCGTTTTTTTTAGAGCTCATAAACGCTTGGGTTATATTTTCAAACGTAGTATTTTTACCTTGCTCGTTTACATTAATCTTATTTTCACTATATTAAGTGAATGATACGGGTGGTGTGTACGTATACAGGGTCCTCGTGCATTTTAGCACAATTATATATATATGTGACTGGGGAATCTATTTTATCAATATTTTTTTTTTCATCATTAAATCACTGTTGTTGCAATTGGTCTTATTATTTATTGTTTACCCTATCTCCGATAATTTTGTATAAACGAAGCAATTAGATAAGTGTGAAGAACCTGAGGTCCAGTTTACTCTAATCTACATCTGAATTATTATCAGCGTAATCTAACAAGCTGGTGGCGCCCTTTTTACCGGTGATTGACGAGTAGTTAATTACTTTATTTATTTGACTTTATTTGTGAACCGCCCATCTTCGATTGAGGTTCCGGGAGGCTGATATTAATCTACGAATTACTTATCTAATTTACAGGAATTTCCGTAGGAAATTATTTGCAGGCGTCATAAAATAAAAAATAATAGGGCGGTCCCTTTTAGTTAGAAGATGATTAATAATTTATTGTCTTCATCTAGAAGGTTGAAGAACTAATAGGGTTTTCTCCTTTTGTTTGTCAAAATCTGTTTCATAATTTATTGTATTCAACTGGAAAATTAAAGAAGGAATG
The DNA here is from genome assembly GCA_014611495.1 of Limonius californicus. Classification (NCBI taxonomy): domain Eukaryota; kingdom Metazoa; phylum Arthropoda; class Insecta; order Coleoptera; family Elateridae; genus Limonius; species Limonius californicus. Next base: position 23,374 of record JABXWE010030419.1, read on the forward strand.
GAGATTTCCCTTTTTTATTACATGAGTTTCATATATTTATTGGTTTGAACTAGAAGATTGAACAAGTAACAGAGATTTCCTCTTTTTGGTAGAAAATGTGTAACAATTGTCTTCAGCTGGAAGATTGAAGCAGTATCAGCGATTTCCCTTGTTTCTTGACAGATCTTTAACAATTTCTTCAAGTAGAAGATTGAAACAGTAACAGGGATTTCCCTTGTTTATTAGTAAATCTTTAATAATTTCTTCAACTGGAAGATTGAAACAGTAACAGGGATTTCCCTGGTTTCTTGACAGATCTTTAACAATTTCTTCAACTGGAAGATTGAAGCAGTATCAGGGATTTCTTTTGTTTATTAGTAAATCTTTAATAATTTCTTCAAATAGAAGATTGAAACAGCAGCAGGGATTTCCCTTGTTTCTTGACAGATCTTTAACAATTTGTTCAACTAGAAGATTGAAGCAGTATCAGGGATTTCCCGTGTTTCTTGACAGATCTGTAACAATTTCTTCAACTAGAAGATTGAAGCAGTATCAGGGATTTCCC
>JABXWE010030422.1:0-28373 GCA_014611495.1 Limonius californicus
ATCTAATTTTTAAGATGCGTTTTTAAGATTTGTTAAATAACTCTGCACCAATATAGTGGGTATGCCTTTGGGCGATTGTTTTTATCATTCTTGGTGCTATAACATTCAAATTAGATTTCCTTCTAATATATGAAAAAAGAAAAGAATGTCGGTGTTTAATATAAAAACTACAATATTGTTTACATATGCTAAAATTGTTTTCAGACTGAACAACTCTGCAGGAGAAGAAAATTTTGATTAATTAATATAGGTAACTTGAAATAGGTAATTATTAACTGTTATTATGAACTCATCAAAGATAGTACATATGATTTTCTGCATTACTTATTACATAAAATCTGCAAATAATAGGAAAAACAAGTGATAGCCTAATAATAAAAATATTTTAAAAACAAGAAGTGCTGACAATTACGTTTGTGAAAACTGTTTTCAGATCGGATAGCACTGCGGGGGAAGAAAATTTTAATAAATCTATAATATAACGCTGAATAACCTATTAACCATTATTAAGATAACCTGTAAAGGTTTTAAAAATCAAACATAATTTTCTGCATTGTATACAAATCTGTACGCAAATATTTCATTTTTAAAACCACAGGAAACCCAAATGATACCTATCAACTATTGATAGTATTTTAAAAACAAGACGGAAAGAAAAGGAAGGTCGGTTCTTTTTGGTGATTTTACTAATCCTTCTATTTGAATGTTGTAACGTCATACACTTTTGAAGATACTGGATGATGTATGTGTAGTTGCATATTCAAAAAAATCCAAGGGCCGGTTGAGACATTTTTCGTCACTCTTTATAAGCCTTAATGACCAGAGCCCGGAAAATATATGCATTTGTATTTAATTTAGCTTACATGTAGGGCAATTATTTTCGATATGTATGCGAATTAGTTCCTAGGAAATCCATTTTTGACAGTTTTAATTCGCATATATTTCCATATTTCAAGAATGTAGTGCATCTTTGCATATATGTGCATATTTAATTGTTTTAAGACATACATAATGCATATAATTAACATTTTTACTAAAATATAGTCAACAATTTTAATTTCTGGGGTATTGAATTTTTTTCTGGAAATTTCGTAATACCCTCTCAACCTTTATTTTACGACTTCTGTTCTAGAAAATAAAGCAGCTTATTGAAGGGATTTTCCAAAGTGGCACCATTGAATATTTTACTAGTAAAATATTCAATGGTGGCACATTCTAACAATTCTCCAGGTAACTAACTATCTTTTACCCTTTCGTCTTTGGTTTTATGACTACGGAGATAACAATTATTACTTATGCATACAATTTACAAAAACCGGTAGAATTTTGTTTCCTTGCTTTCTTTTATTATTCAATTGTTGTAAATTAGTGAACAGTTTAACAGAGATATTTGGTCTTCTGTGCATTTGTTTAAAGTTGTTTAAGGTACATTAAAAATACCTAAAATTAGAAAATCAACTGCTGATCACTGTCGATTGTGGATAAAAAAACTACAATGAACTAGAAACGGACAGAAAAATTATTTTTTGTCGAGCGTGTTCTAAGGAGGTAAAGTTGTTTCCTGCAGTAAACTTTATTGAATTTGTTGTCGTCTAGCTATACTGTTTCGTTATTTTTATCAAAATTCCGAATTCCATTCGTTACCCTAATTATTCTGTGACATTAAAAATGTCTGTTTGTATTTGGCAGATACCATGCTCAAAGAAATACCAAGTGGATCAGCATGTATCTACAGCACTTCACAAGGAAAACATTAAACGGGCTTCCTCTAAAACACAACGGTTAATTACTACTTCGTTTGCTACTGGAACCAAAGCCGGCCTGTGGCATGAAGCAAGCCATGCAGTTGCATTGGGGCGCTTGAGTCAAAGGGCGCCAAATCTATTTTGGAAAACATAAATTTTATCCCAACCTAATAACGAGCGTCCCTCGTATTATATTTGTGTGCAAATAAAAGCTTTTATTTGGTTTCTTGAAGAAATATCGCTATATACCTAATTTAACCTACCTGTAAATTGGCCAGTGGCCCTGTGAAATTCCATGAAATTTTGTACGGAGATAATACTTTTTGAATAAACACAGGAAGGCGCCCCATTGCCGTGTCGTCAACAACTCTTTGTAAACAGGTCTAGTACAGGTAGGTAGATTAGCAGCTTTCTCTTCAATAAATAGGTAATATTGCATTTAATATAGTTGTTTCCAAGTTCAATTCTATTGTATTATGAAACATCTTATCGTAGCGCCCTTTAGCCAATCGGAGTTTGGCTTAATCCACCACTCTTTATTTTTGATTTTATTTATTTATTCTTAACAGTTTCGCTAAAATAAGTGTAAAATCTTTGTATGCATTTTATATAATAATATAATTAATGTATTTTTGTAAATAATAATGATAAGTAGGTACTGTACATATGCATAACAAATATAATAAATATATTATGTTACATATTATTTTCTGTCTTAATTCTATCAGTATAAGTACCAAAGAAGCGCAGTCTAATATTGCAGGATTTTTTTATTAACTTTAGCTTTAGTGGATTCTAATATTCCATTAAAAAAGTTGGACAGTTTACCCTTTAAACAATTTTTGTCGAAATACTGTGACAAACATATTCCTAGCGAATCTATATCACGTAAGAAATATATTGATATTCTTCACGAAAATACTATGAACAAAATCAAAACTAAAATAGCAGGCAATATGTTTTGGATAGCCGTTGATGAAACTACAGACGCCAAGGGACGTTATGTGGCAAATTTAATTATTGGAATATTAGAAGATACTGTTCCAGAACCGTTTTTAAACAGTGTTAAACAATCAAATAAAACAAATAATTTAACAATAGTCAGGTTTGTAAACGGCAGCTTGTCAAATTTGTTTCTGCCGGAACAGATACCTACCGAAAATTTACTTTTAATGTTATCCGATGCTGCGTCGTATATGGTGAAGGTGGGTAACTCTTTAAAAATATTTTATCCAAATTTAATCCACTTGATCTGCTTAGCTCATGATATTAACAGGGTGGGGGAAACTATTCACGAACGCTATAAAACTGTAAATAACCTGATATCAAATATGAAAAAATTGTTTATTAAAGCTCCGTTAAGGGTTCAAAGATACAAAGAACATTTTCCAAATCTTCCATTGCCCCCAGAACCTGTTATTACCAGATGGGGTACGCAGTCATGTTTTATCCAGAATATTTTTCAAGATCTTAAAAAGTGTATAACAGATTTTGAAGCAGATTGTGCTGCGATGAGCAAATGTAAAAAACTATTTATGGGCAAACAGCTTGCCGTCCAGTGGTGTTTATTAAAGGCCATTTTTCATGTTTTGTTCCCGTAATAAAAAATTTACAAACCATTGGTTTGCCTTTCTCGGAATCCCTACATATGGTAAAAGAATTGCAAGAAGAATCTAAAGCAAGCAGTACCCTCTGAAACCGGTAAAATTATAACACAAAAAATTTCTTCTGTTCTAAAAAACAATCCCGGTTACGAACAAATCAAACACATATATGAAGTTCTTAATGGATCAAAAATTTCGAATAAAGCTGTAAATATTGATCCATTGCTTGTAAGCAAATTGAAATACTCGGCAATTACATCATATGATGTTGAGCGCTCATTTTTTGCTTATAAAAATGTATTAAGCGATAGGCGCCAATCTTTCTTAATGGAGAATATGGAAAAATATTTAATTGTTCATTGTTTCAGTCGATAATTAAAATGTAATTTAAATAATGTTTTTTTTTGCGTTTTTAACTTACCTGTAGTTTATAAACCTATTCTATACTGTTATTTATTTATGAAATAAACTATTAATGTTTAAACGTCTCCTTTTTTTATATTTATATTTTTTAGGAATGTTATTTTTTTAATATGCAACTTTGTGTATATTGCATATATTTCATTTAAACTGCATATTAAGCGCATATATAAGCCATTTTATTGTGCATATAAATTGCATATTTTGTAGTTTTATAGTGCATATTTTTCCGCGCTCTGCTAATGACTAACTTTTAGTCTGACAAATATAAAATAGTTGTCGCGCCCTAGTGTCCCGCGCCCTAGCGGTCCGCGCCCTAATGTCCACACGCCATACCGGTCCGCGCCCTAATGTCCACGCGCCCTAACGGCTGCGCCGAATGTCCGGCTCCGTAAATATTTCACTGTTTGAACCATTCATAGAGTTGATTTATTGCTAATTGTAGAACTTGGGCTGTTTGTTCTATATTAAAGTCTTGTATGAGATTTTGCTATTCGTTGATGTTAGTATACCATTTGTGAACAAATTAAATAGTGTGGGTGTTAAAACAGATCCGTGTAGTACTAAAGTTTTTAGCCGCTTAACTTCTGATTTTTTATGTGTAAATGTTCTTGTTAGTAAAAAGGACTGTACCGGGTTGGTCAAGTATGCAGGTAATGTTTCCTTAATCATTTTGGAAATTAACCCATTTTCCCACACTTTATCGAAGACAGGTGCTAGCATATGTTACTTTTTCTCTATGCTTCCGATAATGCCGTCAATCTTAACAGCTGGTGAATAGTACAATACGCTGAGAGAAATTCCAATTGGAATTTTGGAATGACGTTTTGGAGATCTACATGCTGATCCAGTGTTGCGAGTATTATACTTTCCACTACTTTGGTAAAGTGCATAATAGACTGATAGATCTATACGCAACCCCTGGGATAATTTTTATATTTAACTAGTTTACAGAACATTAGTATTTCAGCACGTTTTCAAGCTTCGGAAAAATTCCTTTGCATTGCATATGTTACATAATATTGCTAAGTAAGCTAACGTCTTAAAAATTGCATTTTGGGGAAAGTAATTAATAATATTCTAAATTTCAGCAGGACTTGTTGGTTGAATTTCGAAGTTATCCACTGTACTCCTATCTACATTTTCTTCAATATCTTTTGCTGTTCTCGTAGATTAGTGATAATTATCATTAAATACTTCTTCTGAGTGACTCGTCGTAAGTTGGTATTTATTCTTATTATACGTTACACTGTTACACTGTTACATTGTATTGTTGGTATTGCGTTTAGTTTGTGTGTTATTTTTCTGGAGGCCTTCCATAAAGATGAGTCATTTGCGTTTATTTCGGATATGTATTTTCTGTACGAATTTATACGATATTGCTTTAGCTCTTCTTCCAGTACGCTGCCGCATTCGCCTAGTTGCATTTTATTGACTAATTAGGGTAATGATATGATGTAGTGGTTGTAAATACTAACATGATGTTTTTTATGATTTTTTGGTTTTATAGCAATTGACTTGGCATGTAAAATGATTGTGGGTATGTGGTTTACTGATTTATTCACCTACTCACCAGTAAATTTTGAGAGTTAACTTGGCCGTCGAAGTAAGTTTCATATTTTTTTATATTAATTATATTTTATAATAATTATATTTTTATATTAAGAGACCCAGTAATTGGTTTCGGTGATGGTTTTGCCGTTTTAATTTGGCAGTATTACTGTGGCTGTCAAGTGATCCCTTTGGATTGGTGTATTAAAATTCTGAATTATCTAATAGCCCCGGCAAGTGATTTTCTGCACAGGGGCAGTAAGTACATTCCAATAATGCAATAATTTGAATATTATGTTGCCTGGTGATTTCATGCATTAGAATTCCGTTAGGGGTTACTTGCGTGGCATCCCCGCAGTAAACTCTAGTTATTAGGACATTTCGGTAGTAAATTCGGCTGTTTGCCTGTTGTATTTTTAGAAATTATAGTTTTCAGGAAAAACAGGAAGCTTTTTTATTGTTTTGTCGTTAAATTTAACAAAATGATGAATTTTACAGATGTTAGATTGAAATAAATCTTACTGGATATATTCAAATTTATATACCATTGCTTGATTACGACAACGACAATACAAAGATTTAGGCAGGTCATTAAAAATTTATTTAATATACACTTTCGAAAATAGTAAAGTTAACAAAACATACAAAAAATTTATTGTCATAAAGAAAACCACTATTTCTTATTCTTCCATCTGGTCGGAGTTGGTAAGCTGCGAGAAATAAGGATGTTGCAGTGCTTCCTCGGCGGTGATTCTTTTAATATGATCATAGCAAAGCATGGAATTTATGAGATCACTGGCATCGGAACTAACATAATCTGTGTTATCTGGGTTCTTTAATGAATCCCACTCTTTGCGTGGATGTGCGTCAAGGTCGCTCCATACTGCTTCATCAACATCAATAGAATATTCTTGCATGTATTTCACAAGGTCTTCAGTGCCTAGTATACTGACTATTTGAACTAGTTGGTCCCTGGAATCAGCTTCCAGGAAAAATGGAAAACTTCGAAATATCATAGCCGCAAAAAGGCAACCAAGAGACCATATATCTACCGAGTAAGTGGAGTACGGATTTTGAAGAAGCAATTCAGGAGCCTTGTAATAACGTGTCCCAGCTGTGGCGGAGTATTTTTGTCCCGGATGATAAAATTGCGCCAGGCCCCAATCAATAATTTTCACAAGTTTTTGTTGGAAATTGAAAACAATGTTATCTGGTTTTATATCACGGTGCATGATTCCCATACTATGACAATAATTTAGTCCGTTCAAAATTTGCTGGGTACAATGCCTTATATCTCCCTGATCCAGAGTACCATACGTTTCAAAAAAGTTGGGGCTGCCGGCCATTTCAAATACCAATGCCATAACCTGCAGCCACACACATGAAAATGTAAATTAAATTTATTTTCAAATAAATTTGTTATTCTTACTTTACGATCTTCCATATATATCGTATCCAAGAGCTCAACTATGTTGACTCCCCCGGATAGGACTTGCAGTACTTTGATCTCTTTCAGTATAATACGTGCTTTCTTCTGCTGAAGCAGTTTCAACACGACTGTTTTATTCGATGGAATGTGCAGGCCACTGAATACCTCGCTGAAAGATCCGTCTCCAATTTTCTCAGCGATGGAGTAGTCTTCAGCTCTACCCATAGACGGCTTGAAGTGTTGATAATCTGAGTATTCTGTTGGCTTGTCATCCAAAACATGCGCGTACTGTCGAGCAACACCGGGAATTATTGACGTGTCCATCATCTTAAAAAAATGTATAGAATACTTTAGTAACATGTTAACTTAAACTTAGAAACCCAAGTCATTTTGAAAACGTATGGATACTAAGAACCATTTCTATGCCAATGTGATACATATATTCTTAAATTCCTGCAAAGTATACACTCGAAAACCTGTGTAAAATATATTTAGGAATAATGGATACGCATTTATAAATAAGAATATCAGCAAATCTGCGTACTTATTACTATATTATATTCGTATGCTTGGATCGGCAAGATAAACGATCGAATATCGACTTGCAAGCAGAATTAAATTGATTAAAATAGCTGATTAGAGAAGGTTTTGATTCCATTTAAACAAGTAAACCGAAAACGAAAAAATTTCAGATATAATTATTGCATGGTATTAAAACTTAGGAAACAATGCATTTATAAGCAAATGTATACAATTAGCAAGCAATATGAATCAAAATATCTTAACGTTTTCTTCATTTTGCACGTAAAACATGGTAAACTTTTAAAATTTATATAATTATTTTTATACAAGAATAAATATCAAATAAGCAGTTCTAAGCAAGAACGCATATGTGCATAAGTAAAATCATACGTAAAAAATAATACTCACCCGAAATATAGATTTTTTTAACACGAAAACTGTAAAAACGCGTATAAAATGTAAAAACTTGTAAAATGACGTCTGTCTATAAATGACAGTACGTGTATTTCAATGTCAATGCAAATACAGCTAACTAAGACGAATATATTAAGCAAAACACTGTCCTCAACAAATACAATGTGTAAAATACAGCTTGGACTAAGAAACTAATAACGTTACACAATTTACAGTGTACTATTTTATATGTTATGAAGATAATCTCTTCACATGGTGTGATAGTCAATATGATAGGAACGTCAAAGCAGGAATAGACCAGAAAAATATTTTCTAAGCACCTTCTGTTAAGTTCTCTATTTAACTGAAGATCGGAGAATAATGTCCGCTGAAAAATAATCCAAGCGAACCATAATAAAAATCAAGAAATAGGCCACTAAATTTTCTTTGTACGTGTGTGGTACCTATCGGTAAATTTCAATGAACACGTAAAGATGCTCTTTATTAGAAACTGGTGAATGCATGCCATTATTCACAGCAAGTATAAACCTGGCATTATGAGTCCTTCTTGTAATCAGATGCTAGAGCAAAGAGGTACATGCGAAGACCCGTACAAAAGAAGAACTAAAAAATTTAAAATTCTCCTCATAAATAAGCGCTACCTATTGGTTAATTTTTATCAAGAATAGACGGATTCAAGCCCAAATCAATCACAGCCAAACGACTATAACATTAAAGAGTCTGGTGGTAAGCAAACACAACCAAGTGGTAATTTTCAATGAAAACCCAAGAACTATATTTGCTAACAGCTTATGAGTGGAAACGAAGACCAATAGCACGCTGCGAAACGTAAATATATAACTCCATTAAGACCCAAAAATACCCAAGCGATTATGGACATCTAGAAGAGGAGGATTTCAAATTTTAGTACTGTGCAAGCGGATAACAATACAGAGCAATAACCAGAAAACCTTAAATTTTCTTCACAATAACGCGGTTCTCATAAGTTAATTTAAGTGAAGGTTTAGAAATGCTATTTGTCTAGAGTCAGTGGATATATGCGAAGATCAACAACAACCAAACAGCTAGAAAATTATAAATTCTTCTAGTAACCAGAAACAAGATGTTGTTTTCAATATAGATCTAGGAAATATTTGCGAAATACTGGTGAATGGTGAAACGAAGGCCAATAGAAAGCTTTCAAACATATATGTATAACTTCATTGAGATCCAGAGATATCTCAGCCAATTGTTGTCCGTTAAAACAGGGCGATTGAAATTTTAATACAGTACGAATACAAGCGAACTACTGTATAAAACAAGAACCCCTAACCCTTGAATAATGTTTATAACAACGCATAGGTTCATTGTTCGAACACTGGTGAATTGGAAGGAACATCAAGGGAAGGCTTCGAAACCTACAGCTATAACTCGATTGAGTTCTAGAACCACCCTAAATATTACGTCTAGTTAAAAAGTATGTTTATAATGGACAGTACATAATATGTAGGTAAACCCTTTTAACTAGAACGAAGTTATTAGGCAGAAGGTTTCTCCTCAACCAATACAATCTTTGAGATACATCTTAGATAAAAGAAAATACTACAATTACTACACAATTTACAATGTGTTATTTTATATTTTATTAAAAAGAACTTTTATCTGTTATCTAAAACTAATAAGAAAGTCAAAGCAGGAATACGCCTGAAAAATATTTTTTAAGCAGCGGCTTTTAAGAGCTATTTAAATGAATATCTATAGCTAGTGTTCGCTGAAAGAAAATCAAGCGAACCATAATACAAGGCAGGAACCCTAAAACTAAATTTGTTGTACATGTGTGCTACGCATTGGTAAATTTCAATGAAGACCTAGAGATGCTATTTTTTAACGGCTGGTGGATGTACGCTAAGATTAGCAAGAGGAAACCTGCATTATGAGTCCTTTTTCTGATCAGATTTTGAAAGAAATACAAGCGAACAACAATGCAAAGAAAGAATTAAAAAATTTTAAATTCTCCTAAAAAATGTGCGCACGGTCGTGAATGGAGACGAAGACCAATAGGAAGCTGTGAAATACAAATATGTAACTCTACTGATACCCAAAGATATCCCAACCGAATATTGTCAATTAAAAAGTCAAATGTGAAACTTTATTGCAGAGCAAGCGAACGAGAATACAGAGCGAGAAACCTATAACCCATATATTAATTTAAATGAAGGTTTAGAGATGCTATTTTTTTACAGCTGGTAGATGTATCACCTAAACAGCTAGAAAGGTATGAATCCTTATGGTCACCAAATACCATTATGGTATTTTCAATGAAGATCTATGGATTTTCTTTGCCAATCACTAGTTAATGGAAACCAGGACCAATAAGAAGTTTCGAAACATAAATTTATAACTCCGTTGATACCTCCAGGGATAACTCCACTGAGTTCTAGAAGCAACCCAAAAATTACGTTCAATTAAGGCCACGATTTGCAGGTGTAAATACAGTGCTAAAATAACTGTAGTATAATACAAAGTAAAGATTACAAAACCTTGAACTTTATTCAGAAATGTGTGCTGCCCGACATTAATTTCAAACACGGCGCAGATATCTTCCATTTTTGGTGCTGGTGGATGTATTCAAAGATCAATGTCAATTAAAGGACTAAACATTTTTGTGAATCCTGGTAACCACTTGCTTTTAAGATGTTGTGTGGCGCTAACTTCTTGAACTTTTCGTCGCTAAAAGCTGGTGAAGGTAAATAGAGAACAACAGGAAGCTTCAAAATATAAATGTAACAGCGACTATAAAATTATACGTCCTGCTGGTAACCAAATGTAAGCAAGTGGCAATTTTCATTGAAGACCGAGGGACTCTCTTTCCTAAAAGCTGGTGAATAGAGAGGAAGACCAATAGGAAGCTGTAAAATATAAATACCCATATAACTCCACTGGCACCCATAGCCCAACCGAATATTGTCAATTAATACATCAAATGTAAAACTTTATTGCAGTGCAAGTGAATAATAATGCAAAGCAAGAACCCCAAACCCCATATATTAATTTAAAAAAAGGTTTAGAGATGCTACTTCCTCACAGCTGGTAGATGTATGCCAAGATCAACAACCAAAACAGCAGTATGTTATTTTCAATGAAGACCTAAGGAATTTCTTTGCCAAACACTAGTTAATGAAAACCTGAACCAACAGTAAGCTTTGCAACATAAATGTATAACTCCATTGAGACCTACAGATACCGGAACGAATTATTTTCAGTTAAAACATGATGGTATGCAATTTTAATACAGTGCAAATACAATTGAACAACAGCACAAAACAAGAACCCAAAAACTTTGAGTTATTTTTATATGCCCACACGTTAATTTTAATGAAGACGTAGGGATCCTATTTATCAATACACAACTTATAGATGCATGTCTGTGCAAGGTGCTGGCAGCAAACAAAGACGTATTTCGGTATTTCTAAAATAACATGCTGAATTCTATTGATTCCAGTGCTATATCAGCAAATTATTTACAGCGAAGACTAACGACTGACCAATTCAAATACATTGTATACACGCAATGCTCAATATAAGATAAAGAACGAGAAAATTTTGCTATCTATATACAGCGTTGCGGTACCAAAGCGTTACCAAAAAATACTTGAAGATGGTTTCTCTTCAGCAATAAATTTCTGTGATATTCAATACGAGGCACGAAATTGGAAAAATATGAATGGTTAGGGTAACCATAGGTTTTCAAGAGGTTGTTATCTATGAGGATATGGTGTCTCGTACGTTAAAAGCTGTGGAATACAACAGTTGCTAAGTACGAACTGAAGATATAGAAAATTCTTAATGGCTTTACAACTTAGTACTCTTAAAGTAATAATTTTTTAGGGTGAAGATTGTGGAATGTTACATGAAGATAATAGCGAACCTCAATATGAAACATGCAATTCTTTGTATAATAATTAAACTTTTTAGCCAAGTTGAACAGTATAATTTGTAAATGCCCGATATGAACAAAGTTGTCGATTGTAGCTGTAGGTGAATGGAAACTAGGGAAATGAATAAAAATATACAGTTGTACTGCTAATCGGAAAATTTCAAAGATGATTTTTGGTAACTATAGGGATTTGTATAACATCAACTGAAGTTTTGATTCTTTGTGCAAATTCGCTGTACAGAAGTTTATAAACATCGCGATTTTATTTATTACATGTTCAATTAATTATTTTCCTTCGTATTTTATATGCCACCTAAAATTCGTTTAATATTATTATTATCTGTCTACAATCAAGTAGGTACTTTGCTGATCCAAAACGCCTGCTATTTTAACCACCTTTTTTCTTGGAATTAACATCTAATAGCTATTTCTGTTCAACAATGCTCTGCAGTATAGTTCCTCACTAAATAAACTATTAGGAAGAACTTGAACAACTCTAAATAATAAAAGAACGTATCGAATAGTAAAGGAAAATACATAATAAATCTTTCAGGTTACTAATACAATTTAACTACTGAACGCATTTTGCTACGCTTTTGATGATTTCTTTTAAAAAAATGAGCCCAACTCTCCACTTGGATATTTATTTATTGTTGATTAGAAAACAAAATGTACACAAACGCACGCCCATACTAAAATGTGTGTAATTAATATATTGTTTAACCAAAAACCTACTTCTATAGTTTCCTGCGACTTGGTCTCTTCTTTGTTCATGATGGTATCCATCCATGTTACTCTGAGCTTTTCCGCTGCCCGCTTCCCTTCCTTCGCACTTGCTTACATAATTTTGCAGTATTCTGTTTGGTATCTCTTGCTCTATTGTTTCATGTTTTGTTGTGAACTCCCGCAGGTACTCACAGTCGTTTAGCACTTCTAGCCTTTGTTGTTCGCATCTTGTATTTATGTTCCCGCCTGCATCATTTTTCCTAATACATCTATTGCTCCCTATAAAGTAATTTTCAGCACTGTGTTAAATATTGCTTAAAGATATATTAATAGAAGGTAAGGTGGCTTTGTTTTTTCTATATTTTCACTTCTTGGTTTAGTTTATTTTCAAATTCTTCTCGATATTATTATTCTTGAACAGACTTGTTTTACAACCTATGGTTTTCATACTTACAATCCTACAAGATTCTTAATATTCTTGCTTTTTTTTATGCGCTGCTTTTATCTTGTTATGGGTCTTCCCCTCTTTCTCTTTTCCCATGGAATCTAGGTAGTCGGGAGGGTGCCTTCTGTTCCGAATTTTTATGGTTGATCGTACCATAGCAACTGCTATCTCTGAGCATTTTACTTCTACTGTCTCTTATGACCTCGTTCAATGTTCAATCTGCAAACTATACACTTTCTTCTCTAAAGTCAATAACCATGTACTCTCAACCATATGTAGCTTCACTTTCTGTAATAATTTATTATATCGTCTTCTCTGTTTTATATTTGTACTTTCACTGCTCCATTGAATAAAATCTATCAGTTTGATTGTTCGTCTCCCTTGTCCAATTTTATTCGAAACATCTTCAGTCCTGATCCTCTGGTTTGGGATTGTTACCCGGAGATATTTGTATTTTCTGCAGCGCTTAACGGTTCCTTTATTAGTGAGTATGTCTTTAGTGTGTCCTCTTCTACTATGTGTTTTGTTTTGTCCAAATTGAACATCACATCCTACCTTTCATATTTATCTATCAATTTTTTTAACATATATTTTATGTAACTCGTCTAATATTAAATGTTCCCCTTTAGATGTACTCATACTGTTACACTTTTTCTTCCGTTTGTCATGGACCCCCTTTTCTAATAAATATTCTATTTCGACATAATTTATTAGGCAATTTAATTAGAAATCGATTGAGATATCTTTTGTCCTAAAACGGATTCTTTTGGTACTGCAGTTTCTATCTGCTGTAATAACCTGTTTAGTAGAAGGGACTAAACCAGGTTAATCAAGAATGCAAGAAATTTTCTTCATTTTGTAAATTAATCCCTTTATCGCAATTTGTCGAACGCCTGTAGTATGTCAAACAGAGCGATAGTAGTATATTCGTTTTTGCCGAAGCTTTCCATAATAAGTTCCGAACATCTTAGCAACTGGTAGTAGAATACACGGAGCGAAATTCGAATTGGAAGTTGATGACCATTGTGCTGATTCAGTCTTGTGAGTATTATACTTGCCAGTACTTCTGATGCACTGCATAATAGACTGTTAGGTCTATAACTGCTGGGATTACTTTTTATCATTTCCTGGTTTACAGAACACTACTATTACGGCATGCTTCCAAGCTCATGGAAGATAACCTATAGCTCTCCATATGTTATGTATTATATAATATGTAATATTGCTAGGTAGGCTAATGCCTTCGAGATTTAGTATTTCAGTAGGGTGTTTGTTACATAGTTATGTCCTGGCGGGGACCGCGGTGGTTGAGTGCGAGAACGCATTGGCCACTCGAGGTCACAGTAAATGCGGTTGCTTCGTTGGGGCGATCGAATCCCGACTGGGGCGACCGCATTTGCTTAGTTAAGTTTAGGGGACGCCCGCACCCCCGTGAAGTAATGCGAAAGCGGTTCCGGGGGGGTGGGGAACGGTAGTATGAATGTGAGAAAAAAAAAAGTTATGTCCTGGCAATTTTTTGTGATGAAAATATTTAATAATATTGTCAAATTTAGACTCGTTGGTTGGCCTTTGAAGCTATCCACTGAAGGTGTATTCTTATTTACATTTGTTTCAATATCTCATTCTTCACATATTTGTGATAATTATCATTAAATACTTCTTCTAAGTCATTGGTCATAAGTTGGCATTTATTCTTATTATACGTCACACTGTTATGTTGTGTTGTTGGTATTACGTTTAGTTTGTGTGTTACTGTTCTGGAGGCATTCTATAAAGTTGAGGCATTTGCGGTTATTTCGAATATGTATTGTCTGTAAGAATATGTACGATATTGCTTCAGCTCCCATTCAATTTGATGTGCCAGTTGGTTTGCAGAAATTTTGTATTTTATGTTTCTAGTACTCGTACACTGCTACATTCGCCTAGTTGCATTTTTTGACGAATTAGATCAAGGATATGATCTAGTGGCTGTAAATACTAACATGATGATTTCTTATGGTGGTTGAGTTTTACAGTAATTAACGTTGCATGAGACGTAAGATATCTACTTTCTAAAAAATGAGTTGCTAAGATATTCGGAACTTATTATCGAAAGCTTAGGCAAAAACCAATATACTACTATCGCTTTGTTTGACATACTACAAGCGTTCGACAAATTGCGATAAAGGGGTTAATTTACAAAATGATTAAAAGAAAATTTCTTGCATTCTTGATTAACCTGGTTTAGTCCCTTCTAATAAACAGGATATTTGTAGTTAAGATAAATACATCAAAATCAAAAGTCAAACAGATAGCAGATAGAAACTGAAGTACCAAAAGAATCCGTTTTAGGACAAAAGATATCTCAATCGATTTCTAACTAAATTGCCTAGTAAATTATGTCGAAATAGAATATTTATTATTTATTTATTAGAAAAGGGGGTCCATGACAAACGGAAGAAAAAGTGTAACAGTATGAATACATCTAAAGGGGAACATTTAATATTAGACGAGTTACATAAAATGTATGTTAAAAAAATTGATAGATAAATATGAAAGGTAGGATGTGATGCTCAATTTGGATAAAACAAAACACATAGTAGAGAAGGACACACTAAAGACATACTCACTAATAAAGGAACCGTTAAGCGCTGCAGAAAATACAAATATCCCCGGGTAACAATCCCAAACCAGAGGATCAGGACTGAAGATGTTTCGAATAAAATTGGACAAGGGAGACGAACAATCAAACTGATAGATCTTATTCAATGGAGCAGTGAAAGTACAAATATAAAACAGAGAAGACGATATAATAAATTATTACAGAAAGTGAAGCTACATATGGTTGAGAGTACATGGTTATTGACTTTAGAGAAGAAGGTATACAGTTTGCAGATTGAACATTGAACGAGGTCATAAGAGACAGTAGAAGTAGAATGATCAGAGAAAGCAGTTGCTATGGTACGGTCATCCATACAAATTTGGAACAGAAGGCACCCTCCCGACTACCTAGATTTCATGGGAAAAGAGAAAGAGGGGAAGATCCATAACAAGATAAAAGCAGCGAATAAAAAAAGCAAAAATATTAAGAATCCTGTAGGATTATAAGTATGAAAACCATAGGTTGTAAAACAAGTCTATTCAAGAATAATAATTTCGAGAAGAATTTGAAAATAAACTAAACCAAAAAGTGAAAAGATAGAAAAAGCAAAGCCACCTTACGTTTTATTAATATATCTTTAAGGAATATTTAACACAGTGCTGAAAATTACTTTATGGGAAGCAATAGATGTATTAGGAAAAATGATGCAGACGAGAACATAAATACAAGATGCGAACAACAAAGGCTAGAAGTGCTAAACGACTGTGAGTACCTGCGGAAGTTCACAACAAAACATGAAACAATAGAGTAAGAGATACCAAACGGAATACTGCAAAATTATGTAAGCAAGTGCGAAGTAAAGGAAGCCGGCAGCGGAAAAGCTCAGAGTAACATGAATGGATACTATCGTGAACAAAGAAGAGACCAAGTCGCAGGAAACTATAGAAGTAGGTTTTTGGTTAAAAGGTATATTAATTTCACACATTTTAGTATAGGCGTGCGTTCGCGTACATTTTGTTGGTTAATCGACAATATATAAATATCCAAGTGGAGAGTTGGGCTCATTTTTTTAAAAGAAATTACGAAGACGGTATCAAAATGAGTTCAGTAGTTAAATTGTATTAGTAATCTGAAAGATTTATTATGTATTTGTATGTAACCTTTTTTTGAAATATATATTGAAAAACATTAAACAGTGGGTACATAAAATCTTATACTACTTTATTTTCATTCTATACTATCGTGGTCTTTCTTCTTTTGCGTCCTCCATCACGATCTTTCGCTGTGCACAAAAAGGTCTCCACCCTTTCCATAAATTGGGCATCGGTAATAGCTGTAACCCTTTTACGAATCGCGACTGCAAAAAGAAAGTATAAGTTAATTTTTAAATTGCTATTTTTACTTAAATAGAAAAACACCTGACGCATTCACAATATTTGCTATAAGAAGGTCTACCTTTTTTCTTAAGTTTGCACACTCGAAGGGTAGACATCTGTTTCTGTAAATTATGCATAAAGTAGCAATAATATATATACTAAATATAGTTTATACTTACTTGCAATAATAAACTATGAACACTTCCAACACAATTACTTACAGTCAGAACGCTCTATAATTAATTCGTAGTATACTATAATAAGAAAACGACTGTAGAATTAAACTGTTGCTTGACGAACACTGAACAGAACACTGAAAAATTGATATTTAAGTAAACTAACTAATCCTCCAACACGGCACAGGTAGCAAAACGTGCCCTTTCTTGTAAAAATGTAAGCGGCGTCGCCAGTAGTGATACTGGTTCAGGGTTCAAGGAACTTTTACAACTAAAAATAATAGAAATTCACTTATTTTCTAAAATTTCGGGATTTTTTAGGTGTTTATTATAAGGCACCTACTGGTTTTCATTCATAGTTTTATGACGCGCACTCTTCTTGTATTTCTTTGTTATTCTTAATTGTATACTACACCAGGGAAGAAATTTGAATGCAAAAGCTGGCTTTTACTAAGTCTGGAAATTTACCGAATAGGCAAATTACGTCTGTTCCTTTTACTTACGTAAGTACAGGCTTAGAAATACTACCAGTACAATGAAAGTAAGACGGTTTACGATTTATGGCATTTCTGAACCTTTGTTATAAGTTTGTAAAAATACAGTCTAATATGCCATATTATTTATACATGGCGTAGGAACTTTTTCTGCCTGTTTTTTCAAAAAATGTATACATCCATCGTTATTTACAAAAAATAGGTTATTCAACATGCGCAACAAGCGTTAAAAGACGACGAATACCTACTTCAAAATATGCGTAAAAATGGCATAACACATTCAGGTACAAAACATTTTGCGAGTACCTACCTAAAAATGTCAGCTTAAACAGCATATATAATTCCATATTTTCCAGCAACCCGTACACATTACAAATTATTACAATTATTTTATAAAATATGCTCGTATGCACTTGACAATTTGAATTTTATTTGTCAAAGTCAAGGCTATTACGAAAATGAGCTTAGAAGGTGAAAAGCGTTTCATGATTTTCTCGGCAACGGCTAAACCCATTGAAAATATAATTACTACATTAAAAACAGTGTCTTATCCTAAATAAATAATTTATGTAACATATTTTTCTCTAAAATAATTAGGGGAGCTAATATATATTGGTCCCGGGTTGCGTACATTCGTCGCCCGTTCACGTACGATCAGGAGAGT
Source organism: Limonius californicus (assembly GCA_014611495.1). Classification (NCBI taxonomy): domain Eukaryota; kingdom Metazoa; phylum Arthropoda; class Insecta; order Coleoptera; family Elateridae; genus Limonius; species Limonius californicus. The sequence continues at coordinate 18,064 of JABXWE010030422.1, forward strand.
TAAGGCAGCGTGGTCTCCGGTCAGTACTTGGATGGGTGGCCCGAAGGTTGCGTTAACGCGGCGCCTATCTCCCACGAGGATTGATCACTATGGGAGAGTAGATCAACAACCCTCCTTATGGGGAGGCCCTTGCCCAAGAATGGGATGTTGCGGGCTAATAATATATAATATATATTGGCTGGCCAATATTGTTTAACTATGGTATTTCATTTATTGGTTAAATACGACTTTAACTCATAATTCTTATATTGGTTTCAACATATCCATCTAATGCTGCGCTAACATGTTTAAATATATATTGTAAATGCATTATTGGTTTTACATTGGCGATGTATTGGCTGGCCCATATTGTTCTACTACGGTATTTCATTTCTTGGTTAAATATTGGGTTTAACTCTGAATTCCTATATTGCTGCCAACATGTTTGCCCAATGATGTACCAATATGTGCTGCACGATAAAATGTTGAGCCAAGGAACGATACATATCCAATATTGAAACAATATTGGTAAAGTATTTGGTGCTACTTGGGTAGGTATTAATTCCAAGAAAAAGGTAGTTAAAATAGCAGGCGTTTCAGATCAGCAAAGTACCAACCTGATTGCAGGCAAATAATAATAATAATAATAAACGAATTTTAGGTGGCATATAAAATACGAAGGAAAATAATTAATTCAACATGTAATAAATACAGTCACGATGTTTCTAAACTTCTGTACAACGAATCAAAACCTCAGTTGATATTATACAAAACCCTATAGTTACCGAAAAATCATCTTTGAAGTTTTCCGATTAGCAGTACCTAATACTGTATATTTTTATAACCTTCTTCATTTCCCTATTTTTCATCAATCGACAACTTTGTTTATATCAGGCATTTACAAATTATGCTGTTCAACTTGACAAACAAATTTAATTATTATACAAAGAAGTGCATGTTTCATATTGAGGTTTGCTGTTATTTTCATGTAACATCCTACAATCTTCGCCCAAACAATCGTCACTTTAAGAGCTCTAAGTTGGAAAGCCATTAAGCATTTTCTGCATCTTTAGTTCGTATTCAGCATCTATTGTATTCCACAGCTTTTAACGTACGAGACACCATATCCTCATAGATAGCAACCTCTTGAAAACCTGTGGTTACCAAAACCAATCATATTTTTGCGCTTTCGTGCCTCGTATTGAATATCACATTTATTTTTGAAGACAAAACCATCTTCAAGTATTTTTTGGTAACGCTTTGGTACCGCAACGCTGTATATAGATAGCAAAATTTTCTCGTTCTTTATCTGATATTGAGCATTGCGTGTATACAATATATTTGAATTGGTCATTCGTTAGTCTTCACTGTAAATAATTTGCCGATATAGCATTGAAATCAATAGAATTGAACATGTTATTTTAGAAATACCGAAATACGTCTTCGTTTGCAGCCAGCACCTTGCACAGACATGCATCTATCAGTTGGGCATTAATAAATAGGATCCCTACGTCTTCATTAAAATTAACTTGTGGGCATATAAAAATAACTCAAAGTTTTCGGGTTCTTGTTTTGTGTTGTTGTTCAATTGTATTTGCACTGTATTAAAATTTCATACCATCATGTTTTAACTGAAAATAATTCGTTCCGGTATCTGTAGGTCTCAATAGAGTTATACATTTATGTTGCGAAGCTTATAGTTAGTTCAGGTTTCTATTAACTACTGTTTGGCAAAGAAATTCTTTAGGTCTTCATTGAAAATAACATATTGCTGTTTTCGTTGTTGATCTTGGCATACACCTTCCAGCTGTGAGGAAATAGCATCTCTAAAACTTCATTTAAATTAATATATGGATTTTGGGGTTCTTCCTCTGCATTGTTATTCACTTGCACTGCAATAAAGTTTCACAATTGATTTTTTAATTGACAATATTCGGTTGGGCTATGGGTGCCAGTGGAGCTATATATTTATATTTCACAGCTTCCTATTGGTCCTCGTCTCCATTCACCAGCTTTTAGGAAAGAGAGTCCTTCGATCTTCATTGAAAAGTTCCAATTGCTTGCATTTGGTTACCAGCAGGATCTTTAATTTTACAGTCGTTTCGCTGTCATTTATTTGGACATTGAAACGTCGGCTTTTCATAGCAATTAACTAATAGGCACATTTTTTAAAAGAATTAAGAATTTGTTTGTTCTTTCATAGCATTGTATCAACTTGTATTTGTTTTAGAAACTGATTACAAGAAGAAATCATAATACAGGTTTTGTATTATTAATAATCATACCATATATCTCTCAGTCGTTAATCAATAGCATTTCTACGTGTAGTTAGCACAATGGTACAAAGATAATTGAAGGTCTACGCGTTTTTGTGTTGTGTTGTTGTTCGCTTGTATCTATACTGCATTAAAATTTCACAACACCCTGCGTTATCTGACAATAATCCGTTGCGGACTCTGTAGATCTCAATGGAGTTATACATTTATGTTTCGAAACTTCTTATTGGCCTTGGTTTCCATTAACTAGTGATTGGAAAAGAAAATTCATACATCTTCATTGAAAATACCATGTTATTTGGTGATCAGAAGGATTCATAACTTTCTAGCTTTTTGGTTGTTACATCTACCAGCTGTAAAGAAATAGCATGTCTAAACCGTCATTTAAATTAATATATGGGCTATAGGGACTCATAATGCAGGTTTCCTCTTGCTAATCTTAGCGTACATCCACCAGCCGTTAATAAATAGCATCTCTACGTCTTCATTGAAATTTACCAATGCGTAGCACACATGTACAACAAATTTAGTTTCCATGTTCTTGCTTTGTATTATGGTTCGCTCGATTTTCTTTCAGCGAACACTAGCTATAGATATTCAATTAAATAGCTCTTAACAGCCGCTGCTTAAAAAATATTTTTCAAGCGTATTCCTGCATTGACTTTCTTATTATTTTTATAAAGATAATAGATAAAAGTTTTTTTTTATAAAATATAAAATAATACATTGTAAATTGTGTAGTAACTGTATTATTTTCTTTTATCTAAGATGTATCATTGTATTGGCTGAGGAGAAACCTTCTGCCAATAACTTCGTTCTAGTTAAAAGGGTTTACCTACATATTATGTACTGTCCATTATAAACATACTTTTTAACTAGACGTAGTATTTAGGGTGGTTCTAGAACTTAATCGAGTTATAGCTGTAGGTTTTGAAGCCTTCCCTTGATGTTCCTTCCAATTCACCGGTGTTCGAGCAATGAACCTATGCGTCGTTATAAACATAATTCAAGAGTTACGGGTTCTTGTTTTATACCGTTGTTCGCTTGTATTCGTACTGCATTAAAATTTCATATCGCCCTGTTTTAACGGACAACAATCGGTTGAGATATCTCTGGATCTCAATGAAGTTATACATATATGTTTGGAAGCTTGCTATTGGCCATCGTTTCACCATTCACCAGTATTTCGCAAAAATATTTCCTAGATCTATGTTGAAAACATCTTCTTGTCTGGTTACTGGCTGGCGGAAAAAAAGTCACCGGAAGAAAAGCCACGGAAAAAAAGTCACGGAAAAAAAGCCACCGGAAAAAAAAACACACGGAAAAAAAGTCACGGAAAAAAAGTCACAAAATATATATATATAGGATACGTTTTACAATTTATTGTTTAATAAAAAAAAGTCAACTAGAAAAACACGGTAAAAATATCATCTGGGAATGATTACTATTTACATTAATCGAATATGTTTGCGCCCCTAACTAGTTTCATGAAAAACCCAAGTTGAGATGCAAAAGGATATTTTTTTATGTTTTGGTTAGTTGAATTCAGAAATACTGTCAAAATTTCCATACCTATGTAAATTCGAAGTACTTTTACAAGGAAATTTAGAATTATGAGCTAGGGTGCGAGCAACGAGTATTTCAAGGAATTGTTGATATCCAGAATGTTCCAAATTATGTCATTAGCTAATCCTCTTCTTGTAAATCTGTAAGAGGGTGCAAGTAACGAGTATTTCAAGGAATTATTGATATCTAGACATCATTATGGGTATGGCGTATTAGCCCCACTTCGCACCCATTATAATATAAATACTTAAAGTTTTGAAAAATTCTAAACTGTCTTCATTGTCTCGTTAACCATGGAGATTATTAAGTCAAATAAGGGCGGTGATAAAGCGTGTTTGAACGGTTATATGTATGTGGTCCACAGGAAGTCTTCTGCAACAATAATCTGGAAGTGTTCAAAAAGAAGCTCTTTAAAGGTAAGTTTGTTTATTAGTATTGGTGCTATAAATGAATATGTTTTGTTGTCTTACAATAATGTATGGAACGCCGTTTTACTTTTTAATATTTCTTTGGTATAGTATATCATAATAATTCATTACCTACAACTAACCAAGCATAATAATAAATATTGTTCTATTTAATATGTTGTTGCTAATAACAGTTATCCAGCAAAAAGCATTTTGTGGGGTAATCAAGAAAAATAGCAATATTTTTTTGACAGACTGACATTTTTATTAAATTTATATGATACTGGTCTGCTGGCGGTACAATACATTTGTATGATTTCAATTATTAACAAAATAAATACGACTTTGTAATTCCCCCGAAATATAGTTGCAGTAACGAAATCTAATTTAATATGGTATTATTAGAGTGATGTAGACACATTCGACGCTCAATACATTTGACAAAAAAAATTTATTTTTACTTGCATTTAAATTGACGTAATTTTGATGGTAGCGATTAAACAACTTTATCTAACCTAATTAATTGATATTGTAATAGCATTAAAATAATAAAAAGTAAAACGGCGTTCCATAATAATGAAAATCAGAATAACTTGTGGGTAAATTCTACAGTTTTTATGTTTTATGTTAATATGTCACCAAACCTGAATTAAAAATGTGTTTACATGAGCAATTTTGTTTATAGTGCAAAGGTGCCTTAAAGACAACCCTCTCAAATTCTGAACCCTCTGAAATAGAGAGTCACAATCACCCAGCGGACAGAAAAGGTGTGGAAGCTACGAAAATTGTTCAGGACATGAAACTTAGAGCCAAAGACACGCTTGGTAGGCCTTCTCAGATATTAGCAGAAGCAGTGCAAAACATTGACGATTCAGTTCGTATGAGAATGCCCCTACAGGAAGCTACTAAAAGAACACTCCGAAACCATAAGGCAAAGGACAATCCGGTGCAACCAGGTTCACTCACAGACCTCATAATAGAAGGTAGGGTAAATCAGTAATTTGGCGTTGACAATCGGAAAGTAATATTTGTTATATATCAATTAAATTTTAAGACAATTTCAGCCAAAATATCACATGTTTTATTATTAGTTATACATTATTATTACAACATTAAAAGAGCAATTTCACAAACATTTTAAAAAATGTTTTTTTTCTTCCCTTCGGTAACGTTTCGCTACATTAAATTAGCTTTTTCAAACCCAACCATAGTACAATTATTAATAATTTCTATCTTGTTAAAGAGTAAATATCTTTATATTACTTATGCAAGCAGACCCAAACACTCATTGTTAACAATTTACTACTTATTTAATTTAACTTATAATTTTCATTTATAACCACCATGATGGCTGCACTTTATAACATTGATGTTATAAAGTGCAGTGAAATTGTCTTAAAATTTAATTGATATATAAAAAAAACTAACAGCCGTGGATTTTATGTAAATATGTTAATAGTAATATTTGTATTCTGCGTTTTTCTAGGTGACTGGGCCTCAACTGGAAATGATGGAAGTTGTTTCTTAATGAGTGACAACGGTCCAGATGCCGAACAAAGAATCGTTATTTTTGCCACTGATTCATCATTAAAGTACCTCAATGAATCAACTGAATGGTTTATGGATGGAAATTTCAGCCTTGCACCTCCACTATTTCAACAGTTGTACGTCATACGTGTTCTGGTAAATAATATACTTATCACTGCCGTATACTGCCTACTACAACGAAAAACTCAAGAAACATATGAAGAAATGCTCAGAAGCATCATGCTGAAGTGCGATGAATTGGATTTTCATCCTGATCCTTTAACAATACACGTCGACTTTGAGCAAGCGGTTATACAAGCTTTGAAAAACGTCATCGGAGAGCACATAAGTATAAGGGCATGTTTTTATCACTTAGCTCAAAGCACATTCCGGAAAATTAAGGAATTGGGACTGCAAGTAGTATACAAGCAGGATGATGAAGTCAATCATTTTTGTGGGATGCTAGATGGCTTAGCTTTCTTGCCCGTTGGTGATGTAATTGAAGGAATGGATTTTTTGAAGGAACAAACACCACCACAATTACAACCTTTGGTCGAGTATTTTGATGCCACATATGTAACTGGAACATACCGACGCATCAGATCCCATACCGATGTGCTGACACTACGGAATATCAAACCTAGGTTTCCACCACCTTTGTGGAATGTTCAAGAAGCAACAATTAATGATCAACATCGAACCAACAATACAACTGAAGGTTGGAATAATAGATTTTTTCATCTTGTTGGTCAGAAACATCCAACTATATGGACTCTAATTCGTAAAATGCAACAAGAGGTCGCAACAGATCGAACAAAACTTCTTCAGTTCGATGCGGGGGCACAAGAAAAGAAGAAGACGAGGAAGCAACATGAAAAGCACCACGAAAAGTTGAAGAATCTATGTGTACAGTACCAAAATAGTGAACGTGATATTGCTAGCTTTTTACGTGCTGTGGGACACACAATTAGGTTTAGACCTGATAGTCAATAAATAGCCACTACTACTGTAAATAGTATTAAACAATAAATTGTAAAACCTATCTTATATCTATTTTTTTATGTGACTTTTTTTCCGTGACTTTTTTCCGTGTGTTTTTTTTTTTCCGGTGACTTTTTTTCGGTGACTTTTTTTCCGTGACTTTTCTTCCGGTGACTTTTTTTCCGTTATTCCTGGTTACTAGAAGAATTTATAATTTTCTAGCCGTTTGGTTGTTGTTGATCTTCGCATATATCCACTCACTCTAGACAAATAGCATTTCTAAACCTTCACTTAAATTAACTTATGAGAACCGCGTTATTGTGAAGAAAATTTAAGGTTTTCTGGTTATTGCTCTGTATTGTTATCCGCTTGCACAGTACTAAAATTTGAAATCCTCCTTTTCTAGCTGTCCATAATCGCTTGGGGTATTTTTGGGTCTTAATGGAGTTACATATTTACGTTTCGCAGCGTGCTATTGGTCTTCGTTTCCACTCATAAGCTGTTAGCAAATATAGTTCTTGGGTTTTCATTGAAAATTACCACTTGGTTGTGTTTGCTTACCACCAGACTCTTTAATGTTATAGTCGTTTGGCTGTGATTGATTTGGGCTTGAATCCGTCTATTCTTGATAAAAATTAACCAATAGGTAGTGCTTATTTATGAGGAGAATTTTAAATTTTTTAGTTCTTCTTTTGTACGGGTCTTCGCATGTACCTCTTTGCTCTAGCATCTGATTACAAGAAGGACTCATAATGCCAGGTTTATACTTGTTGTGAATAATGGCATGCATTCACCAGCTTCTAATAAAGATCATCTGTACGTGTTCATTGAAATTTACCGATAGGTACCACACACGTACAAAGAAAATTTAGTGTCCTATTTCTTGATTTTTATTATGGTTCGCTTGGATTATTTTTCAGCGGACATTATTCTCAGATCTTCACTTAAATAGAGCCCTTAACAGAAGGTGCTTAGAAAATATTTTTCTGGTATATTCCTGCTTTGACGTTCCTATCATATTGACTATCACACCATGTGAAGAGATTATCTTCATAACATATAAAATAGTACACTGTAAATTGTGTAACGTTATTAGTTTCTTAGTCCAAGCTGTATTTTACACATTGTATTTGTTGAGGACAGTGTTTTGCTTAATATATTCGTCTTACCTGTATTTGCATTGACATTGACATACACGTACTGTCATTTACAGACAGACGTCATTTTACAAGTTTTTACATTTTATACGCGTTTTTACAGTTTTCGTGTTAAAAAAATCTATATTTCGGGTGAGTATTATTTTTTACGTATGATTTTACTTATGCACATATGCGTTCATGCTCAGAACTGCTTATTTGATATTTATTCTTGTATAAAAATAATTATATAAATTTTAAAAGTTTACATGTTTTACGTGCAAAATGAAGAAAACGTTAAGATATTTTGATTCATATTGCTTGCTAATTGTATACATTTGCTTATAAATGCATTGTTTCCTAAGTTTTATTACCATGCAATAATTATATCTGAAATTTTTTCGTTTTCGGTTTACTTGTTTAAATGGAATCAATACCTTCTCTAATCAGCTATTTTAATCAATTTAATTCTGCTTGCAAGTCGATATTCGCTAGTTTATTTTGCCGATCCAAGCATACGAATATAATATAGTAATAAGTACGCAGATTTCGAATGTATACTTTCCAGAAATTTAAGAATATATGTATCACATTGGCATAGAAATGGTTCTTAGTATCCATACGTTTTCAAAATGACTTGGGTTTCTAAGTTTAAGTTAACAAGTTACTAAAGTATTCTATACATTTTTTTAAGATGATGGACACGTCAATAATTCCCGGTGTTGCTCGACAGTACGCGCATGTTTTGGATGACAAGCCAACAGAATACTCAGATTATCAACACTTCAAGCCGTCTATGGGTAGAGCTGAAGACTACTCCATCGCTGAGAAAATTGGAGACGGATCTTTCAGCGAGGTATCCTGTGGCCTGCACATTCCATCGAATAAAACAGTCGTGTTGAAACTGCTTCAGCAGAAGAAAGCACGCATTATACTGAAGGAGATCAAAGTACTGCAAGTCCTATCCGGGGGAGTCAACATAGTTGAGCTCTTGGATACGATATATATGGAAGATCGTAAAGTAAGAATAACAAATTTATTTGAAAATAAATTTAATTTACATTTTCATGTGTGTGGCTGCAGGTTATGGCATTGGTATTTGAAATGGCCGGCAGCCCCAACTTTTTTGAAACGTATGGTACTCTGAATCAGGGAGATATAAGGCATTGTACCCAGCAAATCTTGAACGGACTAAATTATTGTCATAGTATGGGAATCATGCACCGTGATATAAAACCAGATAACATTGTTTTCAATTTCCAACAAAAACTTGTGAAAATTATTGATTGGGGCCTGGCGCAATTTTATCATCCGGGACAAAAATACTCCGCCACAGCTGGGACACGTTATTACAAGGCTCCTGAATTGCTTCTTCAAAATCCGTACTCCACTTACTCGGTAGATATATGGTCTCTTGGTTGCCTTTTTGCGGCTATGATATTTCGAAGTTTTCCATTTTTCCTGGGAGCTGATTCCAGGGACCAACTAGTTCAAATAGTCAGTATACTAGGCACTAAAGACCTTGTGATATACATGCAAGAATATTTTATTGATGTTGATGAAGCAGTATGGAGCGACCTTGACGCACATCCACGCAAAGAGTGGGATTCATTAAAGAACCCAGATAACACAGATTATGTTAGTTCCGATGCCAGTGATCTCATAAATTCCATGCTTTGCTATGATCATATTAAAAGAATCACAGCCGAGGAAGCACTGCAACATCCTTATTTCTCGCAGCTTACCAACTCCGAACAGATGGAAGAATAACAAACAGTGATTTTCTTAATGACAATAAATTTTTTGTATGTTCTGACTATTTTGTTAACTTTACTATTTTCGAAAGTGTAACTTAAATAAATTTTTAATGACCTGTCTAAATCTTTGTATTGTCGTTGTCGTAAACAAGCAATGGTATATAAATTTGAATATATCCAGTAAGATTTATTTCAATCTAACATCTGTAGAATTAATCATTTTGTTAAATTTAACGACAAAACAATAAAAAAGCTTCCTGTCTTTCATGAAAAATATCATTTCTAAAAATACAACAGGAAAACAGCCGAATTTACTACCGGAATGTCCTAATAACAAGAGTTTACTGCGGGGATGCCGCGCAAGTAACCCCAATGGAATTCTACTGCATGTATTCAAATTATTGGATTATTAGAATGTACTTACTGCCCCTGTACAAAAAATCACTTGCCCGACCTATTAGATAATTCCGAATTTTAATACAACAATCCAAAACGATCACTTGCTAGCCACAATAATACTGCCAAATTAATACGGCAAAACTTGCACCGAAACCAATTACTGGGTCTGGGTAATTGAAAAAAATATGAAACTTTCTTCGAAGACCAAGTTAAACCTCAAAATTTACTGGTGAGTAGGTGAATAAATCAGTAAACACATACCCACAATCATTTTACATGCCA
>JABXWE010030423.1:0-24528 GCA_014611495.1 Limonius californicus
GGTATTGTCCAGTGTGTGTTGGCTTCCTGTATACAGATGTTTCGATGGTTCCGACGTTTCTCTTCACATGTACATCTAAAAAGGGTAGGGAGTTTTCGCTTTCTTTCTCCATTGTGAATCTGATTGTAGGCTTGATGCTGTTCAGGTACTCCAGGAAATGATGTAGTTGTCGGTCACTGTGGTTCCAAATTATGAACGTATCGTCAACATATCTGAGCCATATCTTGGGCTTGAGCTTCGCTTCTTCTAATGCCTGAGATTCAAACCAGTTCATGTATATGTTGGCAATGACTGGTGACAGGGATGAACCCATCGGGAGGCCGTCGTCCTGGGCGAAAAATCTGTCCTTCTCTTGGAAGTATGAGTTCTGGAGGCAGCACTCTAATAACTTCATAATCCCCTCGATTGGCAGCATAGTCCTTTCGTGTAGATTCTCGTCTTCTTGTAGTTTATTTCGAATGACTTCTAGCGATTCTTTGACGGGTACATTCGTATACAGGCTTTCCACATCGAAGCTGACGAACCGATCTTGTGGTTGAAGTTGTATGGTCTTTAGGATTTCTACAAAATGTCTGGAGTCCTTGACAAACGACGGGTTGTTGTCCTGTAGCGGTTGCACGATCGGGAGCAGATACTTGGATAGTTGGTATGTAGGCCCGTTGCGGGAGCTGGTGATCGGACGAAGAGGCACATTGATTTTGTGTATCTTTGGAAGGCCATAAAGGTGCGGTGGTTTGCTATGGTGTGCTTATCATCAGTTGGAACACCGGTGCTTTCAGGTTCTTCTTCGTCCAAACTCCAAGATTCTGGTGGATTTCGGATAGGAAGATTTTCACTATGTTCGACGGACCGTAAAGCTGATGGTAAATTGGGATACTGCATCGTATGCTTGGACTTCAGTCCAATGCCCAGGATGTTAGTGAGGCAAAAGTAACAATCTGTGGCATGGGTTTTCCGTTCTCTCCACACCATTGGTAATGCAAAGCGCATTTTACGTTTTGTACCTTTCAACCAAACTGTTAACAATGTTACACAAGTCTTACAACATATGTGAAGAGCCCATGACGTATCTTGATCTCCTACTTTAACTCCGAAATAAAGGTCGTAAGCTCTTCGTACAAGTGGGATGAAAATACGTTTTTGCGATTTAAGAGTTAGTTCCCCACACACATAACAAAAACTGTTGACATTATTTACACACTGCCTAGGCATTCTACTTACTTGTTAATTCACAGTCAATTACAGTACAGTAATAAACATCAATCCAGTATGTAGAACACAAACACAGTAACGACATTTCGCGGCACGACATAGGAAATGCAGTAACTTCATACGTCGGTAAATGCCTACTAATACACAATATCTGATTTGGTGCGTACTTCTTGCATGTAATAGACAGGAATGAACTTGTTTTAACACGGTATATTCGTCACTGCTGATACATTAGGTACACAAAGTGGCGCAATATGAATATGTTGCATACTTGCAAAATATAAATGCTTGTTACTAAAAACTCTTGCATTATAGGCAAATTCTGTTTTTAAATTCGTTTTTAGGGTGGCGAAATACATCAGAAATACCTAAAAATGTCCAAGTCACAAAATGTGTGTTTAACAGTGTAATATATTATAGACTCTCTCGCAGAAATTAGCAGTGGCGGCTCGTGAGTTAAGAAAGAGGTTGGGCACAAGAAAAAACTTACCTATTTTTTGTACATAAAATCCATTCTCCTATTTTTCATGCTGGAAAAGACGTCTATGAGTAGTTTCATCGGCCTCCATTTCCTGCTTGTAAATTTGCAACAATGCATCTAGCAATTCGTTCTGAATAGTTTTTGAGACGCCTTTAAACACTTGTGAACCTTTCATATATATTGCAAGCACAGCAGCAAAGTTGATTAACCCTACATAAATTCCTGGATTGTCTGACGTTAATGTTTCATCGTGACCTCGCAACGCCAGTTCAAAGGCGCCGCAAAATTTAATATACATAATTAACCGGCGCAAAATATGACGATCTTTTGCACGTCTTCGTTGTACTTAATTTTTTGTCGCAAATAAGCACCCTCTAATTGTTCACGGATGTCCACTTTGCCTAAAACACTAAAATCCATGCACGCATTCATGTGAGAAACGGAAGATTTGTGTTTTTTGCCCTCTCTGCAATGTGTTTTAAATCATTCATCCCTTGTTTATTCCACGCACTAACCTCTTTCTTAAAAATTAAGCACCTAAAACAAAACCGTTTATTTGTTACTGAACATCCGCACATCCAATCTTTCGTCTTTGAATTCAAACGCGCGATTGCGCGAAAACACAAAACCTTGCGGTCGAAATTCAAACGTTGACTTTAAATGGGGAACAATCTGCTCGGTGCCCCATTCGCCTGGTATATCGCGTATAGCGAAGATAACCGATAGGCCACCGAACCACCTCTAAATAGGTACAAATCAGAGCGTTCCCCGGAAAATAGCTTTGAGTGTGTTAGTCGCGCTTGTGGTGCGGAAGGAAAATTTGATACCATCGTTAAAATAATGAAATTAAAATAATGCACTGAATTACATGCGAATTTCTTTCTGTTTATCTTGGTGGTTGGGTGGGCACGTGCCCTTGTGCCCTTTAGTACAAGCCGCCACTGGAAATTAGAATCTACGTTTGACATAACTAGAAATGCATAGTTTCACCATGGCTATATAAACAATTAAATAGCAAATTAAGTGATAACGTTTATTCCATTTAAACATTACTTTTATATAAAACGTAATCTAGGATACCTTACAGTAAACTGCTTTACAGTTTCACAATACAATTTATGTCCATCTAAATTAAGACTTCTAAGTCCTGGAATATCAGCAAATGCCTCCAAGCTTAATTTTGCTACATCATTCTCATTTAAGGATAATCCACTCAATGCAGTGAGATTGGAAAATATTCTATCGCCTAACGAATGCAGCTGATTTTTGCTTAAATCAAACAAATGCAAGGAAGTAAGTCCAACGAAAGCTTCCGGTTCGATAATTGAAATCGAATTACTTTCGAGATACAGCTCCTCTAGGTTGGATAAATTTGTAAACAAGTTACTACTTATCACTTTCAATTTGTTGTAATTTAGTTTCAAAACTTTCAGTTTTCCCAATCCTTTAAATGTGCCCGGTTTTAAGTGTTCAATGTTATTACTAGAGATATCAAGTTGCTTCAAATTGAAAAGACCGTTAAATGTCCCCTCTTCAATATTTCTGATTTTGTTGCTATACAAAGACAACTTGATCAATTTCTTGTTTTGTTTAAAAATGTCAGAATGTAACACTTCTATATTATTCTGTTCTAATAATAACTCCGTCAATTCAATCAATCCACTAAAAACATTAGGAAGCAATGTTGTTATATTGTTTGTATTTAATTCTAGATTTGTTAATAACGATAAACCTTCAAAACTACCATTTGATAAAATACTTATCCTATTAGTATTTAATTCCAAATGTAGTAAAACAGACAGTTCCTTAAATACCCCAGGTTTTAATTCTGTCAACAAGTTATTGAACAGAGACAAATATTTCAACGCTCTAAATTCTTTGAACGCACCAAGAGAAATGTCTTCAATTTGGTTGCCATATAATTTCAACAACCGCAACTTTGGAGCATCTGCAGAAAAAATGCCCTCGCTAAAATGTTGTAAATTGTTGCTACTTAAGTCGAAGACGTTCAGATTTGGAAGATTTCCAAACGCACCTCTTTCTATAGCCACAATTTCGTTTTCAGACATAATTAAACTTTCCAATTTCAGCAGTTCTTTAAACGAACCAGTCTTTAAGCTAGTTATTTTATTACGTTGAAGATACAAATTCTGTATATTAGTTAAATGCTCAATACAGTCAACATGTTCGAGAAAATTGTCCAAAAGATTCAGCGTTGTGATGTTGGAAACTTTGTTAGTGAACATTTTTGAACAATTAATTACTTGTATTTCATTTTCGCGCAACTCTAAGTCGCGTATTTTTTCAAAAACATGTATTGGTAGGTTGTTAATTCTGTTGGAAGAAAGTTCTAATACTTCCAAACCAGTTGAATCTTTGAAAATTTCAGAATCAACTTCGTTAATTACATTGCCTGATAAATACAATTCCTTAAGAACAAATTTCTGGTCTTCAAACAATCCTTTCGTAAGTTTTGTTAAAATATTATTATTGAAAAGCACACCTTTTAAATTCTTCAAACCTGAGAAAGTCGAATTGTCTAAAGTTTGTATTAAATTAACTTCCATATTGAGTAACTCCAAAGCTCTTAGATCTGCGAACACTCCTGGTGGTAGCTCTTCAATTCTGTTATCAAACAAACTTAAATCCGTCAAGTTATGCAACCCCCTAAACAAGTCTGCAGGTAAATATTTTAACTTACATCTATCTAAATGTAGCTTTTCAAGCTTAGTTAAACTATGGAAAATGCTAGGGTCAAGCTGCTGCAAATTATTTTCAGATAAATCCAATTCCAACAATTCGCTCAAGGCGTTCAGGTCTGTTGCGCGTAAGACACTTAACTGATTTCCGTTCAAAAAAAGTCTTTGGAGGCCCACAGTGTCTGTCAATAACTTTTCAGGCAGTTCATGCATAGTGTTTGACGACAAACTTAAATATTTTAGTGATTTCAAGTCTGAAAGGGCTTGATGTTCCCAACTTTTAACGCGGCTATTTTCTATCCTTAAAACCGTCAAATGCAGTCCACTGAAGGCTTTAGCAGGAATTACTTCAATTTTATTGTAATCTAACCACAATTCAGCTAAATTGGATACCGCAAAATTAACTGGTGCTAACGTGTGGAATTTACTGTCAGCTATATGAATTTTTGTAATGTTTCGATTAATTCTCTTGTGTTGGCGGATAGTGTTATTAATTAGGGTATTTAAGTGCTCCGAAGAATTAATTCTAGTACAATGGAAGGCTCCAAAATAATGGCAAGTTGTGCTGGACGCTGTTGTTCTTAATGATTCCACAAGAAACGCCCATAGCACAGAAGTAAAATAAAGCATCGTTTCTGAAAACAAATTAATATCAATGTTTAGTAATTCTTCAAAAATACAGTACCTTGCAGAAATCTCTTATCACCACAATACCTAACACCTAACTACGTATTTCGGACCGTAAGTAGCCATATTCAGTAGGAACTGTCAACTTTGAATATCTAAAGCAATTTTGGTTAAGAAAAACTTCTGAAGATAAGTGCTTTGCTAACTCAACAATGGACCTTTAATGGTTATCTATTAACAAAGGTACTATTACTAAATGTCCGCTACGTTTTGTTACGATTAACCGGTTAAGGTTAAGGATTGTCTGAATTTAAAAGGTACGTTTAAAAATGAAAGTGATCTCCTAGCAATTATTCATAAGATGAAGACATTTCCTGTTGCAGTATTATTTTATATATTATCTATGGTTTTTCTTCTTTAAATCCAATTTCTGTACAATCAATTTTGTAAAACCCCGACTTTTCACTTCATCTTTGGAGTTTCCTAACTGAACCTGGGAAAAGCTATTTGAACAAACTATAGTTTTGTAATTGACTTGCTTGTATATCGTATCAAAGTCTATGATTAAAAAATGTAGAAATTTTAAAAAATTTCAATGGTCGGCTTCAAAATACTTTTAAGTTTTAAGGTTATGAAAATACTAATATTAAATCTTAATTTTCCAAAGAAACTCATTGTAAGAAGCATTGATTCTGATTCACCGGTATTAAAGTTAGTATCTAGTTTGAGTTTAATATAGAAGGAAAGCCGCCATTTTGTGTAGTAAACAACGATTGGTAATAAACTTGTTTACTCCTGTAAACGTTGAATTCTAATCCTTCAACCGAAGCTAAGATTTAGACAATATTTTTATCGGTTAAAATCAGCAAACCCTAATGGAGATTTAGTATATAAGCCTTTTTTTGTTAGTAGGTAAGTGTAAAAATCCTATCTTGGAACTGGATGCACGCTTGCTGTCTTCCTGGACATTGAACGCGCGTTTGGTAGGGTTTGGCACGGCGGTCTCATCCAGAAAGTGATTTCACTCAATTTAAACTTTCACTTTATCACATGAATACACTATTTTCTTTTCAACCGCTCCTGCAGAGTCAAAATTCACAATTCATACTCCCACCCCATCAATCGTCTCTCCGGCGTCGTCCAGGAATCCGTATTCTGTCCCTTATGATACTCCTTCCTTCACAAATCCGACCCGAATCAAAACAAGACTTTCCGCGGATGACACCGCTACCTCGGCCACCCAAAAATTCCCTTTCTGCATCGCATGAAATCCAAATAGCTCTCAACAGCATCCGCCATTGAACCGGCCACTGGAGAATATAGCTCAACGCCGACAAATTACTAGCCATCCTATTTTGCCATCTCAACTCCACCGGAAACCCCAAATTAGATCCCTCCGATATCAACATCTCTATGCATAAGATCATAACCAACGAATCCCTCTCTCCAATTAAGTCCGGTAGCTGGGTATCACCTTTCAACAAACATGCGCCTTAAACCTCGATATCCGAGAAACCCTGAAAAAAATGCGCAGTCATTCCAATGTTCTCAGACACGTCCAAGGCCGTTTCCAAGGTTGCGACTCCCGAACCCTCCTACACACCTACAACTCTTCCGAGCGCGTCTATATGCCACTATCAAACCCCATCTACTTTGTGACATCACAGCATACAAATATAAAATTGTCCATCGCATTTTTCGCCTACGCCAAGAACATCCCAGTATCCAAGTCCACATCGACAGCCAAACTACTTCAATCAGCGACCGCCTCACCTAACTTCAACAAAAATACATTTCACGCACCCTCCTCCACGGCATTCCCATCGCCAAAGTAACCCTTCAAAATTGTCACACACCCATAAACCGCAATTTCGTCCTTATAAATTGCATCCCCAGATAACCCCGGATGAAATTCAAACACCCCCCGACTACTCTGCTTTCATCTCTACACCCTGATCTCCCACACAACCTCATTGCGCTAGTGGAAGAACCTCCACTAATAGTGACGTAAGCACACACTACACTAATCCTAATTGCTAATTTCAGATAACACAAAACATCAGAGCCAAAAGCAACGAAAACCGCACCTACCACACCAGGAACTAAGAACCAGCACCCGCCAACTAACCACCCTGCAGCAATCCACAGGACATGATGGACAGAGAGTAAGAAAAGAAGATCCAGGACTGAAGAGGCCAAAAGCCTACATAAGCCCACCCCAATATCATAACTAGTTTAAATAAAATGAAAGGTTGTATTTTAAGTTAACTAAATAAACGTATTTGAATCTCTCAGTACACAACCATAGGACTTCCATTGTTGTCTTAGTGTACTTTCAGAGGTTTTCTTCAGTCAGAATTACTTTCAATAGTTTATCAATTTCTACTGAAAATGACAACTAGATATTATAAATATTGTGATAGTCAGAAATTTCTTCAGTCTGTATACCTTAACAATCATCTTTGTTCAGCAAAAATCTCTGAAATTATTTAATTTTACTATCAAGCATTAACTTTGGCTTACTATTTTCAACATACGAGGCGTGTTCAATTGAAACCCATCTTTGCTTTATAAAACATTTATTCAACAATTTAATTACAAATAATTACCGTCATAGTTAAGGCACCTATTCCATTGTTTTACTAACCGACGGATACCCTGCTTATAGAATTCTTGTGGCTGCTGAGTGAAGAAGTCTTCCACAGCTATCTCTACTTCTGCACGTTCTTCTTGGACGTTTCCATCTTATTGCCTGATGAAGCTTGCTCAAAGTTTCATTGTACAGATTTGCATTGACATTTACTCCAGGTTCCTTATACTCTATCAACAAGGGTCCTTCATGGTCGAACTAATATATTAACATCGCCTTTTCTGCAGAAGATTGTGCTTTAAACTTCTTCGGTGGTGGTGAACTTGAATGTTTCCACTGCATCGACGATAACTTACTGGATGGCTCGTAGTAATGGCACCAAATTTCGTCACCAGCAACTATTGACAGAAGAACGTCATCACCAATTTTGCCTATAGTCTGTGAGGTGTTGCAGACATAAGCCCATTCGCTAGCATTTTTGTTCATTAGACAAGACACGAGGAATCAATTGCGAACAAACTTTGCTGTAACCCAAATTACGAACAATACTATGAACAGATACTACATTCGCACCAACAATTTCTGAAATTTCTCCAATTGCAATTCGACGATTTTCTCTAATAAGACCTTTCACACATGCCATATTGTTTTCTGTTAATGCAGTACACCGTGCACCTGGCAGCGGCTCATCCATAATCCCCTCTTTTCCATTCTTAAATTTTCAGCACCCTTCCTTCACAGTTGGGTACGCAATACATGCTTTTCTATACACTGCTTACATTCGCGTATGAATCTGCAATGGCTGCACACCCTCAGCGCATAAAAATTGCTGATCAAACTTGCACGGATTTTCAACAACAACATTTCAAAATCGAAGTTTTAAAAGTCAGAATCAAATTCAAAAGCCAGAAACTTATTAATGCGTTGCTTACAAACACTACTAACGTTAACAAACGTCATTTGAATTATTGCATTTGTTTTCAAGGCTAAGTTGATTAAAGATGGGTTTCAGTTGAACAAGCCTCGTAGTTCCGCTTTCGCGTTTAAAATATTAAAAAACACAAAAGTTGCAAATTTGAATTTATTTTGAAAAATGCGTTAATTTAGATTTATTTTTGCAAAACGTTTTGATCATTTTATCTAGGTAAAAAATTAAGATTACTTACAGTATTTAAGTAATTTTATTTTTAATCTGGCATTAAAATTAAAATAATTAATTCAGACGTGTCGCATGTTCTAAAAGTTACATTACTGTAAAAACTTTTCAACATACATACACACTTAAACTACTAATTAAAAGTAAATAAATTTAAATCCACTACATAATGACTCTATTGTATTCTAATTTGCCAAAACATTGCTAGTAATGTCGTTTTCTTAGTTATTGCTTAGTGTTGCTACAATTCGACAGACAAAATTCATGTTTAACCGTAATTTTATCCACTGCATAATTTTAAGTATAACTAATACATTCAACAGGCTTTGTAGTAGTTTAATAATATGAAGTTAATAACAACTAACAAATTTAACGTTAGACAAAGTCATCTCGTCGGGCTTAGATCGCGTCGTCGTGGAATTGATTGATGCTGACGTTTCGCTAACCGCTGCAGGTAGAATTATCAAAGTGCACGCTTTGAAGAGATGACTTTAGACACAAACCGCGGGGCATAAAACTTCACTTTAACGGTAGCTAACCTTGGAATGACGTTCAAGGCCATTGTATTATTGTAAAACAAAAGTAAATTTACAGTAACTTAGTGCAAAGTCACTAGAGAGAACTAATATCAACTTAATAATTCATCATTGGCCGTTAAAATTCGTATATCCATTGAAATGAATATCAAAATTGTTGGATGAGGTATTGACAGAAAATTAACTATTATTAATACAGATTAACACATCATTGACGTTTAAGTGTACCATTTCAAATCGATATATCAATCTATCGAGATCTGAAGCAGAGACTATAATAGTCTTTGTCTGAAGTTATAATATTATTAGTACCGTTAGCATTTTTGGTATTAAATGTATAAAGTACTTATGCTATACTACTATGCTACTATAGAGCTAAAGTTATATACCACTGTACTGTTGTTCTGTTGTAGTGATAACGGGCTTCACTAAATTTGTTTCGCGTTGGACACTTGTTACGGGCCAATCTAGCTTTTTCGACGACCCGTAATCAGGTGGATGGAAAACGGCCTACAGCTTAGCTCAGAGGAGTAGGGGGAGTTCGTGAAAATCGCTTATGGGAGAAAATCTTTAGTTGTGTACAGGGCGAGTCAAAACAAGTGGGCGCCACCTTCCAAATCCAGCTGTTTGTAGGTCCTCGTGGAAGGCCGAGAAGCCAACAGCTTACGGGAATGGAACTTACCGTTATTGTGCCTCCTCCTATATATTTAAAGCTTGTAAAATTCTTACACAAACAAGTACAAAAGACACAATAAGAGACAATAAACTTTAAACACACATATAATTGAACGATTAAAAATGACAATACAAGAAAATGACAAGTGATAACGCTATAAGTCTGGATCACATAATTTTAATTTTTGAACGTCAGAAAAAAAACTCGCCGCCACTGGTGCAACGGGATTTACGTTTTGCATACAGCTACGTAACACCAGTGATGCTGAAGTTCACAAAAATAACAGAATATAATCTGGTAGTTTTATAATAAACCACTAACACCACATATGGCGACTAAAGGTCGTTTTTTTGTTGGATTTACATGAAGTTAAATTTGAAGTCTGCAAGTTAACGCGAGCAAAAAAAAAGGTTTCTTTATCACAACACAAAACTGGGTGTTTTTACCTTGAATTCCGGTGGATGGCTTAAAACGAGGTAGGCACAATGTAGAGGCGATTTCCAGATGCAGGGCCGAAAAAAGAGAAGGAAGATAACGTTCTTTGGGGCAGCGTTGGGACGAGATGTAGCTGTTACGCCCCTGTAGAATGCCAAGTTGTTTCAACGAGGTCAGTTAACGTTGAACGAAATACGGGACTCTTCGTACGATGGTATAAAAAAAATCGCCGCAGAGGGATGGGAACTGGGCTTCGGAATTAATCCGCCCAACGGCTATCGGTCAATTCACCCAGAATTGCCTTTACCGGGGTTGAATCCAATGTTTCCTTTTAAATCCGACAGTAGCCGATGGTCTGTTTAATACCCCTTGGTAAAACAGCGGAACGAAACACACATAACGGATACCCCTCCAAAAAAAACCCAAAAGCCGCCCCTGCAGCACTGAACGTAATTACGATTGATGGAGTTTTCTGAGAACCGCAGTCATCAAAGATCGAAAATTGACCCTTAAAAAACGCATCACGACCCCTCATTCCCCCAAAAAGGTTGCACCGTATTTCGACATGTGATGAAATGTTCTAGAATAAGGGACACGTGAGTTCTCGGAAGTGCTTGAGGTCGCGCGCGAGAAAACAAGAATCGGTAGTTTTGAGCCTACAAAAGAGAACTGTCAACATAACTTAAACTTCGAAAAACAAAACAAATAGCGAAATGGTAACGCAAAATAAGACTGCAATTAAAATAACGTTATTAATTCTTACGTAGCGGCAAATAAATTACGAAATTAATTCATTTAAAGCGGCACATTTGAAACGAAGATAACACACTTCAAAAATTGGAATGTGTTTTTAAATAGTTTAGTTGGTGATTTTTAAATCAATATCGGAGTTACATCAACTCACAGTTTTATGTGATCCTCGTTTTACAGCTTATGCAGTGTCAAGGTGGTGTGAACCAAGGCTAAGCTGGCTTGTGCTAAGCCCAACTGCCACGCACACTGCAGGTTGCCGTAGTGGTACGTATCCGTGATTGACCTGCCTAGTGTATGTTTGGGTGTGTAGAGCCTTGTTACTACCCTAGTGCGACCGTAACGCGAGAAATGCCAATAATTTGATCCACAATGGCAATTGGCAATCAGGGCCTAGTACCGACTCCACAGGGAGTTAGAAACATTTTTCCGACACACACACACACACCGACTGATTCGAACCAGGAAATGTTTGGACTATTACATCCAAAGCCTGAATCTCTCACCACTGAGCCATCTCCGCCTCTTCTTGGCAACACATTTATAATTATTTGAAAACTATTTCTGGGAATCTTCTTCCGACCAGAATATTTATTAAAACTATCGTATTTATTCCAAGCTATGCAGATTTGAACACATTTAAACTTATAAACAAAAAGTATTACATTTATCGGAACTAACGCATTCCTGCATACTATAGGAAAGGGTTCCTCTAACAGAACACACTGCATTATATCATTCTATGTGCTCTGTTCCCTAACTTCTTACGCATTACCGAAAGTGATCAGG
This sequence comes from Limonius californicus, assembly GCA_014611495.1. NCBI lineage: Eukaryota > Metazoa > Arthropoda > Insecta > Coleoptera > Elateridae > Limonius > Limonius californicus. The sequence goes on from JABXWE010030423.1 coordinate 11,952, forward strand.
AAACTTACACATATAAATCATGTTCTCAAAATTAAATCAATTACTAAATCCGTTCCCTAGAAGGCTGACTACCCAGAAACTACTTGACCATGTGGAATGACCACAGAGCTCCCTAGGTGGACACAAAGAAGCATTAACAAGTACGTATGTAGCTCGAATAACAATATTGCAGATTAGTGTTTACACACAACACCAATACTAACGGCACACAGCTCTAATAATAAATTAGAAGCACAACACACAGCTAACTATTTAATTTGGTATCATGACTGAGCATATAAGTCGATAATACATTAGGAGTATACACCTCTAATAATAAAGTAAGAATTCACAATAGAAATAGTAAATTAATGAATACACAGCTATAATTCAAACATCCAATCACGTAGCATAGGGATAGGGATCTTCATATTCAATTAGGTGTAACCAGCACTATATTCAGACGAATGTGTCAACCCAATATTCCCTACCGCACGTCTCTCCTCTTATACTATCTATCTAACTTTATACTATATGTGTTACATATTGCAAACCTATTATGATTACTTCATTGACATAAATATAATTATATTATTCTACCTCGATCACACAAACACCCATTGAAAACACTAGTGCTTTACCTCTTACAAAATGTAGCGGGCCTTCTCTCCGTTGCCTGTGTTGCGCTTTTAAAGTGCCAGAGACATAGAGGACCTACATCTTTACGTGGGTTCCGAATCACAGGTAATGTAAACATTTCTACTCCAGAAAATAGTTACTAAGCAAAATACTTCGTTGATTTGGTATTGCCTTGCGAGGAAGAGCGGTCATTAAAAATATGAAATTGCGGTACCGAAAATCAGTATCGGTATCGGAACTTCAGACCTTTATTAGCGTAAAAGACTAACGCGCTAACCTGTAGCCCACTAAATATATAAATCCAAAACACATTACGGTTTTAATTAGTATAGTGTTTTATACCTACACGGTAACATTACAAAAGACGACAAATATATTCAATTCTATCATAAAGTCATACGTCAATTTTCTTATATGGACACTTTGTTCCTCTGATGTACTTCCAGTAAGACATGTTCATTTTTTGTTAGTGTTAGTTATGATTTATACTTTACGCAGTTCACGTAGGAAGAACCTGTTCCTTGTACTGTAAATTTGGTAAGAATATTTTCATTGATGTATACATCCAAAGAATCTACTGGATTTTAAAATCTTAGAAGGCTTATTTAAGAATAATATTGGACAGGTACAACGTTTTTTATTAAAGTTTATTTGCTTAGGAAAACTAGAGCCTTAACAAAATATACAGTATTTACTATAAAGGCTAGGTACTAATAAAAAAATACAATGCCGTTGCAAATAAGTGTACAGTCACTTCTCGACTTACGATGGGGTTCGGTTCCGCAACTTCGGACTTAATCCAATGGTCGTAACTCGAATTTCATACAAAAACGCCAGAAGGGTGCAATGTATAATTATGATATACGAGTATATTTGACGAAAAAAAATTGATACATATTTTAATTTTTTTTTTTTATTTTTTTTGTCGTAAGTGCGAATGGTCGTAAGTCGAGGTGGTCGTAACTCGAGAAGTGACTGAATATAACTTTCCTTTTATACAGGGTGGACCACGAAAAACGAAACAGGCATGTTTTATGACATTAAACCTCAGTTCTTCCAAAAACGCTCGAACACGTCAAATTAGATTACCAGGGGGTCATGTAATACGACTATTTCTGTTCACCTATCTTTAACCCCAAAATTAGGATAAATTGCTCCCTCAAAATTTTAAATCGCAAGGAGTATTAAAAAATCAATTTCAAAGTTCGAAGAATTTGCTTTACAGTAATGTTTTTATTTTTGGATTCCGAGCATTAATTCTCGTGGAAAATTAGTCCAAAGAAACAATACTGTTCAAAACTTCGTCACAATGATTAAAGGACGCTCACTGACCATATGTTAAGGTCAACATTTGAATGTTTTTGCTTTACTTTACCGTGTCAATGTAATGCCGTATTTCGTGGTTGTTATGGTATTCTTTCAACATTTACAATGGTTTATTCGATTTCAGAAAGAGTTGAAATGATTGCGTTTTTCTTCGGAAACAAGTATGGTGCAAGTAGAAGCCCCGAATTGTACAACCAGCAACATGCAGATAAGCATGTAAATCGACAAACATGTAATTTGTGAGAAAATTTTGGGAGACCATGTCTGTATCAAAAAAATAGAAATGCTGAAAATAGGGTAAGAAATGAAGCGGTGGAAGTCGCGATTCCGCGCCACGTTGTTATCGATCCTAGGTTGAGTACAACGCAAATAGGTATTATATCGGGCATTAATCGAAACAGTATTGGTTTTATCTTTACAAGATGCATTTGCTACAAAAACTCGATAAAAACGACTTTAACCGATGTTTGCAATTTTTGTGAGGCTATAGGTGAACGGGCGATAAATAATTCAAATTTTTTTCAAACGTCTCTTTTTTCGACGAATACACTTTTATGGCTATTGGTCCGATTCTAATCCGAGCATATTTTACAAAACACATACAATATTTGGACTGGCATTTTTGGTGATCCTCTCGTTGGTCCTTTTTTCTTAATGGTAATTTCACAAGAAATATGTACACGAAATTGTTACAACACAACATTGATCTAATATTAACTGATATTATAAAGAATGATAATCATTACCTCGAAGATCATTTGATATTCCAACAGGACGGAGCTCCACCTCATTATGTACTGCTTGTTCGGCAGTATTTGGATCGAAGGTTTCCGGGTCAATGGATTGCAAGATGAAGCCCTATTGAATTGTATGGCAGATCGCCAGATTTATCTCTGCTAGATTTCATTTTATGGGATAATTTAAAGAGTTAAATTTATGAAACCCAACCCGATTCTTTACTAGATTTACAACAACGTATAATCAATGCCGTTTAATTACTCCATAATTTCTTCGGAATATACGGCGGCGTTTACAACAGAACTTTTATAACTGTATGAACGTGCTCATTTCAAACATTAACTACCCTGAAACTTTCGACTGCATTTCCGCGAGAACTAATGCTCGGAATCCAAAATAAAAACACTGCTTTAAAGCAAATTCAACGATCTTTCAGAAGGTATGTTTTCGATACCCCTTTCCATTTAAAACTTTTAGGGTGAAAATCACCCAAATTTTGAGGTTGAAAATAAGTGATTGAAAATTATCGCACATTACATGATCCCGGGCGGTTTTCGAAGATATGGGGTTTAGTGTCTCGAAACACTTTCGGTGGGACATTCTGTAAAAATATATCAGTATAGACATTTACAAAAAATATTCTTTTTTTTTCCTCATTCATTCATACTACCGTTCCCCCCGGAACCGCTTTCGCATTACTTCAGCGGGGTGCGGGCATCCCTTACACACTAAACATTCATGTAACATGCACTCTAAACTTAACTAAGCGAAATGCGATCGCCCCAGCTGAGATTCGATCGTCCAGCGGATTGACTGCATTTCACTGTAGCCTCGAGTGGCAATGCGTTCTCGCACTAGAGCACCGAGGCCCCTACAAAAAAAATATTCTAGAATAGACTAAACAGTACATTATAATATCTAAAGTGGTACAGAAATCTCACTGCTACAGTTTAACAAAATAAGTTATAAGCAGCTCCATCTTGAATAAAACCTTCGTAAATCTTAGGTTACGATTAAGCTGCAAAGTTCTATTTAGGACATCTTCAAAATGATCTCTCCTGCATTCAAATGATTTTAAAAATTTCAACACGTTCAACTACTCTCGCTAAAATTGTTAAACAAATTACCTGTTAAAGACACAGACAGCGTCTTGCTAAGTTCGGAAAATAAGGAGCTATCTAAAGTTTGCAGTTTGTTATTGTCTAACCTTAGAATAGTAAGAGAGGTATCTCCATTGAAACATCCCGGATCCAACCACTCAATCTCGTTGTTATTTAAACATAAGTCTTTCAAAGTAGGTAAATTTGAGAAAACCTGGGGTGGGATCCCATTCAGTTTATTGAATTGCAAATCTAATAGTTCCACATTTATTAATTCTTGAAAAGGAAAATGGTCGAATCTTTTAATTCTATTTTTATACAAAAGCAGAGTCTTTAAATTTGAAAGACCACGAAAAGCACCGGACTGAATATACCTGATATTATTAAGGGCTAAGAATAAAAAGTGTAAATTAGGAACATCTAGAAATGTGTTAGAGTAAAGATGTCTTAATCTATTCCTCGTCAAGTCTATTTTCCTGACATTTATTAGCCCCGTGAAAACACCAAGAGGTAATGTCGTAATATGGTTATCATCCATAATAAGTTCGTGTAATGACTCTAGGTCTTTGAAAAACAATTGGGGTAATTTTCGAATACCATTTGACGATAAGGTTAAGTATTTTAATGTTCTTAAACCCCACAACGCACCAGCTTCCCATGTGGATATTTTGTTGTATTTCATATTCAACTCCTGCAGTTTTAGCGTTCCAAAAGCTGTATACGAGATGGTTGTTATGTGGCTATGCAGAACCGATAGTACCACTAATTTGGGTATGTTAAAAGTCTGTGACGTTAAATCACTGATGTTGCTAGTCGCCACCGTTAACGTTATTGTTTCTTCATTTTCTATATCGATGCCGATTTTCTTTGTGGATCTTATTAAGTTTTCGCTTATATTTTCTGAATAACCAATATCACAACAAAAATATCGTCCATGGCCACGCTTGCCTTTTGCACAGTTTGATCTGAATTCTTCTCCGAACGTATCTTCAAGAAGAAATGTTATCAGAACGATTTTGAGAAGCCACATAGTATTCTGCAAATAAGCTTTAAATTAGTAAGTTAACAAATACAACATTATATCAAAGAAATAGTGTTAATATTAGACAGAAAAATAATAAGACGAAATTATCTCTTTCGGAAATTTGTAACAATAGAATGTGCCTACCTTTTTTGTTTTCATTTATTCATACTACCGTCGCCCCCTTCCCCCGCCCCCCGGAACCGCTTTCGCATTACTTCAGGGGGTGCGGGCGTCCCTTACACACTAAACATTCATGCAACATGCACCCTAATCTTAACTAAGCGAAATGCCCAGCCTATCGACTACAATTCGCTGTGACCTCGAGTGGCTATGCGTTCCCGCACTACCCCACCGAGGCCCCAGAATGTACCTACGTATACAGAAGTGTTTTTAAAAGGTACCAAAATATGATGCTGCTTCGTTTCTTCAAAATAAACAGAAAACGTCTGATGAGCATGGATCAAAAAATGCTTCCTAAGAGAGATACAACTCTTCAACAGTACATCACCGAGGATGGTTTTTTTGGAATAACGTGTAAACCGTTTAAGCTAGAATTACTTAATTTATAGCATTGAATAAACTTAGAAAGATAGAAGACATTTTATTTTACTATAACACATTACTCCCCCTTATGGGGGAGGCCCATGCCCAACAATGGGATACTGCGGGCTAATAAAAAAAAATAACACATTACAGCAATATTTATTACAACATTGTTCACAACTGTTAGCAAGAAGCTGTGGCCAAAGCAACTGTTCAAATTGACTACGCTGCATTTTAATGCTCGACGCATTAAAGGTTGTCGAAGACGTTCAAAATTGCCTGCTACATCAAATCTTGTCATCTCTCTAATAGTTCTCGCCTTGTATTTACAGTTCGCCCATAAACTAGACTTTCACGATGCCTTAATAAGGTAGAAATCTAATGGGTTCAAATCCGGTGACCTTCGCGGCCAAGCAACTGGACATATCGTCCAATCCAATTGCCGGGGATAATTGTTATCATGCATATACCAACAATCACGTCATAATATAAGATGCACATCGTCTAGCAGATCTGGTAACGTGTTTCACAAAAACAATTCATAGCCCTGAATATTTAGTCGGTTAAATCGTTGAAATGATCCAATCATATTATAGGCTATTGTAAAATACCAAACAATAACAAATAATTTTTTACTATAAGTACAGGAAAAAAATATTCAAAATGTGGTCTAATGCTAAAAACCTTCTCTGGAATTTTTGTCGTTCGGATTCGACGTTAATCTGTACGCCCCTCGTGTTTTTATCTTGGCCCTGAGGAGAAACACATGGCAGAGAAGAGGCCGATGCCCAGCAATGGGACAAAAAAAACTGTCAATGAGTGAGAGGTTTTTACAAAACGCTTCTTCATGGATAGGTGTATATTATTCACATATGTGTGTATGTTTATGATGTGTAACTGTCATTACGATCAACTAAGAATTTATGCCCGAAGCACAAAGAATAAATAGTGATGAAGATATTTTTACAGAACATTTTTTGAGTGCGACCTCAAATTCCAGAAAAAGGTATCTTCATCATTAACAACCATTTTGTCCCATTGCTGGGCATCGGCCTCTTCTCTGCCACGTGTTTCTCCACAACGCTAAGGTAGAAACACGTCTTAATGCTATAAATGTTCTCTGGAAAACTATATATAGTTTACTTCAAATTATACCATTTCTACATTAAACGAGTACTTGTAGAACAAGCCTTAAAGCACCAACCACAGTCAGGTAAATTTACATATTTCAAAGAGGCTGAGGTTACCAAGGGGTTGTGACTCAAGGAAGAAGCTTAAATTTTCTGTTTTTAATTCATTATTTAAGATAACATGAGATCTGCATGAGTAATAAGTTACTTTCCAGAGATTAAATTAGATCGCTGCCATATTGTCTGCCTTAATAACATAATTCTTAAACGTAAGAAGTAAACAGCGCCAAGCAATTGTTAAAGAACTTCTATGCGAAGTAGATATTTATTTATACTTTATATTAAAATGTGGACACCGTGGACTGATAGCAAACATTTAATTCGGCGAAATATATATTAAATGTTCAAGGAAAACTGATTGCTTCCGGTAAAATAGTTAAATCAAAAATTGATTGAAAAGTATACTGCAATAACGTTTTCCGAAAGTACACTGATGGGAATTAATAAGCGTATGGGATTTAAACACAAAACTATAAACAAACATCAAGTTATAATGGAATCAAATAGATTACAAGCAACTTTCAAATAAAATGCCTAAAGCCGGGTCTGTTATTTTACCTGCATTTACAACTTAGTTAAATATTAACCAGTGATTACCAAGCACCCTTCGGTGAGGCAATAACGATATAATTTGAAGAAAACTATATAACAATGTACCAGCCCATTCTGCACTGACTGTGGAACAATTTCTTAATAAAGACGGCTTGTTCAGATCAAGCATCCTTCTCATTCACCTTACGTAGCACCAATGAACTTTTACTTTCTTAAAGTGAAAACTTCTCAACGGGGGTATGTAGAAGATATTAAAAAGAATGTAACCACCGAATTGATTCTTTGCATGCCTCTGCCGTCTGTTTCCAAAAACGGCAAGTGCATTAATATGTTACATTGCCAAACCTCGCATCTTCAAACCAACTGGTCAGATTTGATGAAATTTGAAATCTAAAGATCCTCAAAGAGCTTCCGTTACGGAAACGAAAATGATACAAGTCTTCTTAGTAGCATTTCTTTCGTAGAAGGTAATTTACTAATTGGAAAATGTGATGTCACAGATGACTCCAACATAAGACCAATAATTTTTGCAGAACTTTCTAGTTTAATAATCAGAAGTTTTCAAAAACGCTCGTGTACTCAAAAACCGTGAATCTATTTGACTTAAAATGTTAGCTACTTAATAGCCCTTACGTATTAGGATTACACCCTTCAAAAAACGAAGTAATTGCAATAAATGGATGCTTGGAATTTCCAACCACATCTCTGACCTATAATTTTTCTTCTTCTTTCTCTATTTCCCAATTATGCCCTAAGGCGCTGGGTCCTCTATCCATCTCCTATAGATGTTGCGGTCTCTCGCCATTCTCCTGACTTCCTCGATGTTTTTGTGTCTGTTCCTTGCCGCCTCCTTGATGTTGTCTTCCCATTGGACTCAGAGTCTACCTCTGGTTCTTCTTCCTTCTGCTTTCATTTGATAGGGGGATTTGGGGTATCTTGTGTTATCCATGCGCATGAGATGTCCGTACCATTTCAATTGTTTCATTTCTATTTCACTGTTTGCTGGTTGCTGGTCTAAATCGTCTCTTATGCTTCTATTTCTTATTCTATCCCCTCTTGTCTTGTCCAGCACTCTTCGCAGGTATTTCATTTCCGTTGATGTTATTTTGGATCGGTGTTATCCAGCAGTGTCCAGGATTCTCATCCATAGAGTAGTATGGGGAGTAATATTGTTTTATACAAGTGCATTTTTGCTTTTGTGCTTAGTTCTTCTTTTTCAAACACTGTTTTGTTTATTTGGTAATATATCCTATTTGCTTTGCTTATTTTGTTCATAATTTATTCCTCTATTCTTCCATCCTTGTTTATTATCACTCCTAAGTATTCGTACTTTTCCACATACTTCAGTTGTTTTGCTTCTAATGTAATGGGTACTCTTGCCTCTCTTTCTTCTCTCGTGATGTGCACAATTTTATTTTTCCTATGTTTATCTTCATACCTTCGTCTTCTAGGTTGTTTTTCCATATGTTAATATTTTCTTGCAGTTGTCTTGGATTTGCTGCCATTATTAGTATATCATCTGCGTATATTAGGTCTGGGGTCATTATGGGTTTTAAGTTATGGTACCCTAGTCTTGTTCTCCTTCTGATTTCTTCTTTACATTTTTTAATTATGCTGTTCATGCAAACCACAAACAGCTGTGGGCTCACCTTGTTTAACCCTTCTATCTACGTTAAATTCTTGTGATTTTTGTCCATTTATCCATACTACTGCCACCACTTTTTTGTTTATACTTTTGATCACTCTTACAAGCTTTGGGTTTGTTGGTAGTTCTTCCAGTGCCCTGCATATGTGCTCTCTTGGTACTTCATCGAACGCCGCCTTAAGGTCTAAGAATGCTAGGTATATCTCCGTTCTTGTCCAACATCTTCTCTGTTATCTGTCTAATCGTGTGTATATGATCTTGTGTTTGTTTACCTGGGCGGAAAACCGCTTGTTCCTCGTCTAGCTTATCTTCAATTACATTTCTTAACCTTTTTTCTATTATTTTCGAGTAAATTTTTAGTTCTACTGTAATTCAAACAGCTTGTTGTTTCTCCCTTCTTATAAGTGGGTACTATTATATTTCTTTCCCAATCAGTCGGTATCTGTTCTGTTTCCCATGCTTGTTGAAGATATCTTTCAGCTATTTGACTATTCTTTCTTCTCCTTTCTTGAGTAGCTCTGGAACGATATTGTCTTCTCCTGAGGCTTTTCCATTTCGTGTATTTCTTAAGGCTATCTGAATCTCTTCCTCTGTTATACTGATTTCTTCTTCCTCATTTCCGTTTTCTGTTTCTTCTTCTACTGGAGTGTCTTCTTCTTGTTCTTCATTCGCTTTTTCGGTTTTAAATTTGTTGTGGTAGTGGTCTCGACAGGCTTTTAGGACTCCATTTGCGGTTGTTTTTAATTCCCCTCTTTGGTTCATGATGTTTCTTATCGGTTTCCTTTTAGTCTTTTGATGACATTCCAGAGTTACTTTTGGTTCTCTATGTAGTTTTCTGCTATCTTTCTTCCACACTCCTCCCAGGATGCATGTTTTGCTTGTTTTACTCTCTCCTTAGCTTCATTACGTTTCTGTATGTAGTTCGCTCTTTCTGCTTCCGTATTGGTCCTTTTACATCTGCTCCACGGTTCCTTCTTCAGCTTGATCTTACTCCTCTCACTTCCTCGTTCCACCATCTTGTTCTTTTCTTATGCGCGCTATAGTTTATTATGCAGATCGAATATGATTTCTTTAAATCTACTCCATCTTTCATTTAGGTTTGATTTCTCTTGTGTTAAGTGTATTATTAACTACAATTGCAAGTTTCAAAAAGTGAATCTACGAGTACTTGAGTTCGGCGAAATTTGGCTTTAAAGTGCAAATTAGAAGGAAGAGAACTGAATAATAATTATTTTACGCAAAATATGCCAATAGAAATAAAACTACATTTAACTGGAATATTCAAGAAACCGGAAACATTAAATATAACTAACGTTACTCAGGTTTTGATCAGGTTTGATCAGAAATCGCCGCAATGGAAATATTCCTCAAACAAACGAAAACGCGGCAAGAAACCCGGGCGCAAAAATGTACCGCAACATTACGAATGTTACTATTTTTTATCTATAACATGGGAAACAGCAGGGCCATAGATTAACCTAACAAACTAATTAGATTAGCATAACTTACTTACAGTTTCATTTAAAAAACTGAATATTGCTATTATATAACTATTAACATCGCAGTTGCTATTTTTAAATTAATACTTCAACAACATTAAAGGCAAATAACCAATTACATATTTTATATGAAACTAATGTCTTCAAATCAAGCTACTCCGGCAAGCAATTTAAATACATGAATTGCTATTTTTAATAATGCAGTTATAAACATTTTTATTGTATTTAACACTATAAACAATGACGGTTGATGGATTCAGAAAACGAGTCCAATTTTTAAAAAATCATAAACGAACCAAGATCAAGTGTGCCGCATGAATATTTTGGAATAATGTGTACCCTCGGAAACGCGTTTAAAGCATATGAACATGTGGAAAGTAAATTCATAAACACATATTTTCTCATTTTTGGTCGTTTACCCTACGAAAGCAATATGTTTAACGTAATCAACAAAGTTTTAGATAATACTTGGCTACAGAAAACATCGCACGTGTCTTTACTAAAGCCATACAGTTTATAACTTTAAATAAATATTAGACAGCTGCTAAGGTAAAATTCAATTATTGCTATAATGATTTCTACTCTCAAGTACACAAAATATTTATATGCTATACGTCAGAGCTTACAACACTCAACGATGATCCCGAAAGTCTGTAACGAAAACGGACGACAGGCAACTACAGATCGATACGGTATTCTAGAAGATACTAGAAACTGCTTTCCGAACTGGCATTTCAAAACTTTCTCTCCATGAAATAATATCGTTTTTATTTTGCCATTCTATAGTAATACGAATTAGCACCCTGAAATCACTTCTACGAGGGTGGTTTATCATTTATTGTCCCTGATATAGAATCAAATAACTTAGAGATTATTTCACTCTGGAATGTCATCAAAAGACTAAAAGGAAACCGATAAGAAACATCATGAACCAAAGAGGGGAATTAAAAACAACCGCAAATGGAGTCCTAAAAGCCTGTCGAGACCACTACCACAACAAATTTAAAACCGAAAAAGCGAATGAAGAACAAGAAGAAGACACTCCAGTAGAAGAAGAAACAGAAAACGGAAATGAGGAAGAAGAAATCAGTATAACAGAGGAAGAGATTCAGATAGCCTTAAGAAATACACGAAATGGAAAAGCCTCAGGAGAAGACAATATCGTTCCAGAGCTACTCAAGAAAGGAGAAGAAAGAATAGTCAAATAGCTGAAAGATATCTTCAACAAGCATGGGAAACAGAACAGATACCGACTGATTGGGAAAGAAATATAATAGTACCCACTTATAAGAAGGGAGAAACAACAAGCTGTTTGAATTACAGTAGAACTAAAAATTTACTCGAAAATAATAGAAAAAAGGTTAAGAAATGTAATTGAAGATAAGCTAGACGAGGAACAAGCGGTTTTCCGCCCAGGTAAACAAACACAAGATCATATACACACGATTAGACAGATAACAGAGAAGATGTTGGACAAGAACGGAGATATACCTAGCATTCTTAGACCTTAAGGCGGCGTTCGATGAAGTACCAAGAGAGCACATATGCAGGGCACTGGAAGAACTACCAACAAACCCAAAGCTTGTAAGAGTGATCAAAAGTATAAACAAAAAAGTGGTGGCAGTAGTATGGATAAATGGACAAAAATCACAAGAATTTAACGTAGATAGAAGGGTTAAACAAGGTGAGCCCACAGCTGTTTGTGGTTTGCATGAACAGCATAATTAAAAAATGTAAAGAAGAAATCAGAAGGAGAACAAGACTAGGGTACCATAACTTAAAACCCATAATGACCCCAGACCTAATATACGCAGATGATATAACATATGGAAAAACAACCTAGAAGACGAAGGTATGAAGATAAACATAGGAAAAATAAAATTGTGCACATCACGAGAGAAGAAAGAGAGGCAAGAGTACCCATTACATTAGAAGCAAAACAACTGAAGTATGTGGAAAAGTACGAATACTTAGGAGTGATAATAAACAAGGATGGAAGAATAGAGGAATAAATTATGAACAAAATAAGCAAAGCAAATAGGATATATTACCAAATAAACAAAACAGTGTTTGAAAAAGAAGAACTAAGCACAAAAGCAAAAATGCACTTGTATAAAACAATATTACTCCCCATACTACTCTATGGATCAGAATCCTGGACACTGCTGGATAACACCGATCCAAAATAACATCAACGGAAATGAAATACCTGCGAAGAGTGCTGGACAAGACAAGAGGGGATAGAATAAGAAATAGAAGCATAAGAGACGATTTAGACCAGCAACCAGCAAACAGTGAAATAGAAATGAAACAATTGAAATGGTACGGACATCTCATGCGCA
>JABXWE010030426.1:0-10879 GCA_014611495.1 Limonius californicus
CGTTTAATCGACCAGGCAAAATATGTGGCCCTATTAGTCTATTTCCGATAATTCCAGCCCATACATTGACGCTGAATTTAAACTGGTGATTAGTTTGATACAAGACATGAGGGTTTTCATCGGCCCAGTGGTGCATATTGTACATATTAAACATTCCGTTACGGGTAAATGTGGCTCCATCCGTCCATAAAATGTTTTCAATGAAAGCCGGGTTGACTACTTGTTGCCGTAATAACCACCTGCAAAACTCTATCCGTCGCGGATAATCTTCCGGAAGCAACCGATGGACTCGCTGGAAGTGGAACGGATATAAGAGATTTTCTCTTAACATTCGATGTACAGCAGTACGATTAATATCAAGTCTTCGAGCTACAGAACGGATACTTTGTCGAGGTTCGTCTTCAAATGCCTGTAAGATGTTCTCTTCTATTTTGGGTTGTAATACATGTCGTGTTCTTCCACCAACTCCCAGCACAGGTTCCATTCTTCCGGGTTCTCTTAAGCGTTGATCTAGTCTTTGAATAACATGAGCATTAGGATGTCTCATGTGTACATAACGTTCGGTATGTAAATTTGAATACATCCAGCTATCAATTTTTTATTATTACATTTTAAAAATCAACCCAGCCTATAATGCATAGTTGCAACATCTTCCAAAACTATAAATCGCGAAGATTTTGCATTCTTAGATATTAAATTATACGTAAACTAATTACCGAAATGTTATAATTTATATTTGATTACTTATTTTAATTGTTGAACGATGTGTTGTTGCTACTATTTAAATCGATTTCTAAACCAAAGTGGAAAAAAATTTCAAAGTTTGGGCATTAATAACTCCTTAACCAAAGAGTTAATACTAAAATGGTATTAGAGTTTTTTGCTTGTTTTTCAACGTAGATTAGCGTGATGTAAATATTATCCGCACGTTTTAATACACCCTGTATTAGTCCAACCGTCCGAGCATTGACCAGCGCAGATTTTGAATGCTATTTGCAAACTTGTAACACTGTTACTATAGATAACGTGAACACAAAAACGTATAAATATTAATATAAAACATGCATGTAATTTCCCGGTAAAATTCGTTTTTTTTTTTTAGTTTTGTCCATAAAAGAAAAAGACGTTACTGCTTTAAGTGTTAATTATTTAAGAACCTTTGCCACTCTTATTATATTAACAAAGAAACTTAGAAGGTCCCTAAGTTGATGTAATACAGAAGGTAGAATTAAATCTACTGAAAATATGTTATTTTATTTAAGTTTTACATAATTGCATACAAAAATATTACTATTTTGGAAGCCACGTGTTTGAGAACCTCTGGCAGCATCGAAACAATATTTTTGATGATACGCGCTTTTTAGCCAATTCAATAGTTGTCTTCTTGTATGTCAATGGTATTCAAGCAGTTTCTCTATAATTTTAATTATATATCACCATTATAAATATCTACATACGTACTATACTAAATTGCAAACCATATCTTTCCTTTACTCGTTACTTTTACACCATACGACCGATTTCCACAACGCATAAAGATTCAGCCGTTCTAAAAAATCATAAAATAAAATAAAATCCCCTAGCTCGGCGAAAAAACGCAGTCGGAAGTCCTGGTCGCAGATATCTAAAATTTCAACACCTTCCACATAAATTTATTATCTTTCCGGTTGATTTAGTGAACAGACTTGCCCTGGAATGCACCCTAAAATTTGTCATTTGAAAGTTCTACGGTTTCTCCGATAACATCCCCTAAATTACCACCATATGTGAGTGTCTGGCAAGAGGAACGAAATGTGGCGTGTCACAAAACTCCTCGTCTGGATGAGCAGAGAAGTCCGTGTTCTAAGCAGGAACCACCTGAGTGCAAATTTTTTCTGGTGAAATATTATTATTGCTTCCTTACCTTCACATGTATCCCACTTGAGAAAAAGTATAGGTATTAGTTTCGTATTTTATTGCTACCGCTAAGGAGCTACTAAAACGGCTCAAAATAAGCTAAAATTAGCGTTTCCTATAGTCACCGTGTATCTACGGTAATACTTTTCAACGACGGTTTTTCAAATGGTAAGCAACATACCCAACAATGAAACAAGGTAAAAAATTATCGAAAAATCATAGGAACTGATGATAAAAATTGCCAGTAGTAATGCAAAAATATAATAAAATCAACCTACGTTTATGATATATGTGGATTAAATTTAGTGACATTTTCTCACCTTACTACAAACTATCGCCTTTTAAGAGCACACAACCCCAACGTCACAATTTATCTGATTTTCTCACGATCAGAACTAATAAGATACTGATTTATTTTGTCGTATATTACACGCATTGTCTTTTACATAGGTTGCAGCTCGCTTTCCAGCGGAAAATAAACTGCCCTAAGATCAAGGTAATGAATATAATGGTTCGTCGATGTAAATAGTGTAATTTGTGATTGTTGTGTCGGTTTAGAATTCCCTAAAGGAGCTACTAACTGCCTTATAATTGGCTAAAATAAACGTTTTATATTGTCATCGTAACTGCATTCATAAATTTAATTGATAGAAAGCATCCAATATTGAAATATAGTAAAAAAAATTAGAAAAATGATACATCTGGATTTCATTTTGTCCAATTTTTTCACCTTTTTACAAACAGCTCCAATGTCAAGATTTAACTAATTTTCTTCTAAAATCGGAACAAAACCAACAACAAAAATTTTGTTGTTTAGCATAGCGAGCAGCAATTAAGTAATCACTACTATTCCTAACATACAGCCAGCTAAGTTGCCCCCCTTCTCTTAAAAGAGACTGACATAATCCAACATAGATATAACATGGCAACCGAAATCACTTTTCCTTTAATTTAATTCAATTCATCAATGTCGAGCTGTCGATTTGCTTACATTTTAAGTGATATGGGCAAATTGGATTGGAAGAGGAGCTGTGCATCCATGGCAACCAAGAATTTGCGATAGAGTTAGTATACCGAAGTCCGGGTAGGAAATTAGCTGGTTTACAAAATAGAATAATTAAGCCTGTACACCAATTACACATGACACACTAGCTCGAATCATAAGATCCTATTAAAACCAATTAGAGAATGTGGGGAAGTGTATGGAGGCATTTTTGAACATTTACTGAATTAAATAAAACTTTGCTATTTATTTTTTGTTGTTTTCCAGTTGTTTAGCTTTTATTATAGTACAGTTGCACCAATGGGCGCTTTCTTGTTAAATACGTATATAATTGATATTAGCAAAACTGTTATTTACTACAGTAAGTACAGAAATCATCTCTGATCCATTTCTACACCGTAGAAAATTCAACTGTGATGCATATGTAGGGTTGCTTCAACCACTTTGAAACGGGTACACGTTAGATAGTCCACCCTGTACCAATACATAATTATCTGAACTAGATTTGGAATTCCAGAATCGGTTTAGAACCCTCTTATTAGTTGCTAAATTAATTTCTGCTACTACGTCTTAACACAGATCCCAAACAATTTACTTTTTATAAACTAACATTAATTTCTGCTGTAAAGAAAAATTCCCTGTCTTGTAATTTATTTGTTTAGTATTACTCGAAAACGTCCTCTCTATATGCCTACTTTAACAACAACATTAGTAATACAAAATTAAAATGTTAATTATGACTTTCCAACAGTCCCATATATTTTCCTAGAAGTTCCAGAACAAGAAGTTTACGAGGCAAACACGATTAAGTATATCTTAAATTCGCAGAGAACGTTCGTAATCCCTAGTTTCCCACAGTTCCGCAGCAGTAACGTCGCAGTAAATTAATAAATAGGTATGAACTTGTCGGATAATTGTATCAAACCAAGTAACCGTATAAAACATGAGTAGAGCAAGTTAACATTTGGTTTATGCTTATGGTGTTGGTAACGGATGAGCTGTCGTAGTATATTTCGCAGATAACTGCAATATTTCAAGAACTACATAGACATTGAAAATAATTTGTGGTACAGGGTGTTTAAGAAAGATGAACTCTCTTTCATTAAACATAAACCTAAAACCTTACTAACATTTCACGGCAATAGTTCAATTTTCTAGACACAGAATGTTAACTATTAATTTAATATGATTTTATTATTGTAATTATTGTGACACTCTAATCTGATAAAACTTTCATGTAGGATATTTACAATCATACATAATTACGCTAATATACAGCGACAAATAAAATAACTGAACATTTAATAGTGTAATAAATAATATAAAATTAGTAAAATAATTAATTGATATCAGTTTTTTGAATCCCACTTGTCTTTTGAATACTCATCTGATAATTAACACCAACTTCAAGCAAATTAACTCAAATCGTACAAAATTAACCAGGACTGCTTGGCAAATTTAACACTTTTCATCGCTTTTCAAAATGTTCGTAAATTAACTGATAAATAAAAAATAAATAAAATAAAACTATTGTAGTATTAGTTTCACGAAGGAGCACCTCCACTTTTGCGAATAACAACTACAACTTTTTAAATAAAAAGAACGTCATTCCTATTTCTTGATAGAGTGAACTAAGTCAGTCAGGTGGCCAGCTTATTCATCAGAGCTAAACCCTATTAACTACTGTTGTTGAGAGTAATGCTACAAAAACTGAACATATCGCTAAAATTACAAGTATTGAATTGACAGGCATTGAATTGTACTAAATAAATAAAAATATTTCCAAATATGTAGAGGAAAAATATTATATTAAAAACTTAACCGAATAAATATCTGACTTTCGAAGAAGCAATTTTTAAATTTATTTCTGTATTCTTATTTCATTTTACGTCTATCTGCATTTCAAGCAGGGACGTAAACATTTCAGGGCATAGTTTTTAGACAGTTTTAATGCAAATTAGAATAATAAAATCAATTAGGAGAATTCATATTTTATGAGTAGGTTAGGCCGCTCATACGAACCTCCATAGTGGCATTTCCAGAATCTACATATGTACACCTACATAACCGACTGCTCTGTAACGTGTGCTACCGGCTACACACGACAGCGGGACTTTGATTCGTGGAAGTGCATAGCACTACATCTCCAGAGAAGTTTTTCTGGGATGTCTCTAATGTTTGACTGAAGTCTTAAGCCACTATCTTTCGAAAAGCATCTTACCAACATATGCAACACAACTCATGCGTTGGTGGTTGTCCGATAGGGCAAACCGCTTTTTTAGGAATTTGAGAACTAGATCCAGAATTGAACGTTTTTTTTTTAACTAGTTCAGCAATAGTTGCTATTCATGGTACTGTTAATTTGGTGTAATCACGGTGTATCGCGCTAGTGGTGTCCATTTGCACCTCTCACTAAATTTAGGTGTCGCACGTTTAGTTATTGTTCGTGTTGTCTGAGCACTGCTTTTAAAATAGTTTTTATAGATTAATTATTCACTATCACTAGTATGTCAATTGGTAGCTTCCGTTTTAGTCTTGTATGTATCGATTTTGCGCCTAGTACATAGTAAATTGCACCGCTACGTTGGTTGATGTCGTAGAATTTCCTGGATGTCTTAGTTATGAATTCTCTATAGTCAGGATGCCAGTTTCCCTGTGTAGTTGTAAATTTCAGTCAGCGTTTGTTATAATATGGAACACTTTATTTTGTAATACCTGTAATTTGTTCAGGTTTTAGATGTTATACTCCAAATGCTGCAGCCATAGCTGAAAATTGGTCGGATTATTGCTGTGTAGATAAGTATTCCACATTTTATCTTAAGTGGTGATTTTTTATTTAAAATTGTATACGATTATGTTAGTTTTTAGTTAATATGGTAGCTCCACGTTAGTCTTCGGTCCGAATATAGTCCAACGTATTTAATAGCTTTATCTTTGGGGTTCTATTGTATTGGGGTATGGGGTGTTATCAATAATTATGTTGGGTGGGTCTCTTGGTCTGCGGAGAGTAAAAATCTTACATTCGCATTTATTGTATTTATTTTGATACACCAGCGTTTGAAGCATTCACTTAGTTTATCTACACCTTCTTGGCGATTTTCTGCTGCCTTAGGAATGTCAGCATTTTGAGCTACGATCGCTGTATCATTGGCATACATGGCAAGGTCGATATTGGGAATGGTTGGAATACCAGACAAAAAGGTGTTAAATAGTATTGGGCCCAGAATTGTGCTTTGAGGGACACCTGATTTTATCTGTCGTGTGGAGGACATGTAAGAACCAATTCTTACTTGAAAATTTCTGTCTGTCAGAAACGATTGTATAATTTGAAGCAAGTAAGTAACATCCGCTTTTAGCAATTTGTATATTAACCCATTGGTCCATAGTCGGTCGAAAGCTTGCGCTACATCAACAAATGCAGTAAGAGTATGCATCTTATTTGCAAATCCTCTTTCAATAGCTTCTGTGAGTCTTAATACCTGGTGATTGGTAGAGTGAGCGTTTCTGAATCCAAATTGCATTTGAGGTAGGTATTATATTGTGATTCTTTCGGTATTTAGAAAGACGTCTGATTCGTTCAAGAAGTTTCGATATAGTTGATAATAAGCTTATTGGTCTATATACTGGCGGGTTGCTATGCTTGAATTGAATTAAACGTAGATCTCCTGATATCGTTTGGATATTCACTCAAATGTGGAGTAAAATCCAGTCTCGATAAAGTAGTGGCAAAAACGTCGGTCATTATGTTATTATTGAAAACTGTACATGAAACTGTTAGTGGAAAACACTAACAGAATAATAAAAATTGATAAACATTCGATTATTACTGAAACTCATAATAAACTTCTGTAGTTTTCCCTTGCCTTTAGCTTTTACTATTTTGTAAGATTACTCTCGGCATCGTTACAGAATCGTTATAGAGGGCTAGTAGGAATTTGCTGGCCGAAAATTGCAGTACAATATTTTATAACCAATGTTAATTTTACGGGGCGTATCAGTTTTTTTTCTATTTTTATTTTATATATATATATATATATATATAACAATTTTAACTGGTCCTATAATATCATACGAGGAGTCTTAAACTTTAAACAGCAATGTTTAAATGAAACCCTCATTTGAAGACACTGCTAAAAATTAAATTCATTAAAGTTTGGCCTTTACTTCACTTCACATATCCATGACAATTGTTTCTCTGTAATATTATTTTAACATTTACAGACACGATATCGAAAGAGAATGCCCTTATACAGCAAGACAGACTAGTAATAGTTCGTCATATTTCTTAAAATTTACGAATTAGTGCCAGAAGTATTGAAGACATTATAAAAACTAAGCTAAAGTATCATAAGGAGCGTGCCAGGTGGATTCCGCGCGTGTTGACCGAAGAGCACAAGTTCAATCGTGTACAAATCGCTACTTCTTTACTTCAGCGGAGAGAGAAAAGGAAATGAACTTTTGGACTCAATTGTAACAACTATAGAAACCCGGGTTTATTATTTTACACCTGCAATGGTGTCGCACTGTATTTCCAAAGCCAAAGAGAGATAACATTTTGCTCTTTAACCTCATTATGGACAGGATAATCGAAGAAGTAAAAAATGTAGGAAAAGGATACCGAATGGGCACACATGCAATCAAGATCGTAGGACATGCAGACGATGCTGTAATCATGACAGAAACGGAAGACGATCTTCAGAGTATATAAGTTCCATTTAAGTGCCCATCAGTACAACATGCAAATAAATATAGAAAAAACAAAATCGCTCACAATAGCCAAAGAACCTATTCGATGTAAACTAACTATTAACGACAAATCGATAGAGCAAGTGATGAAGTTTACCTATTTGGGAATAGAGATTTCAAGTCAAGGTGACCTCTATGCGGAAGTAGTGAAACAAACCACCAAAGCAGCCTCGGTCTCTGGTTGCCTACGAGATTTGATCTGATCTTCGAAACACCGAAATCCGAGAGACATGCAACACAGAAGATATAGTAAGGTGGGGACGAAACCGAAGAAGAATGTGGCGTGAACACGTAGAACGAATGGATGATCAGCGATTAACAAAAATATGCATGACCCTAACACCACACGGGAGGAGGCAGCCAGGAAGACCACCAAAACGCGGGCGAGACTGCTGGACATCATCAAAAACAAACAGATCAATGACCTAATTAAGAATAAGAAGAAAGAAAGATAAAACTATGTTGTCAGCTGGTACAGTGCTGGCAACATTTTTTTTATGATTCTCAACGACTGCTCGTTGTTGATTTCCATACAAAACGTCATACAATGTATGCAACCTATTATCCAACACTTTTCTACAATAAAGTTAAGCAAGCGATCAGGAGCAAACGGAAGAGAAGACAGAGATCAGCTTGTTCTCTAAGACAATGCTCGCCCTGATATTGCTGCAAGAACAATTGATACCATAGAAAACTTCAGTGGGACTTTCTTACGCTTGGTCCCTCCGATTTATCTCGGTTAAAATTTGTTTTAGTGGATGCGGATGCAATACAAAAACTTACATTAATTTTTTTTTTGCTATATTTCCTTTCAGAATATAGAAAAACAATATATAAATCCCAGTACATACTAATTGAATAAGAAAATTAAGAAATTACAATTTGAGCCGGAATCATTGTATTTACCTGCACTAAAATGTTGAATTCGTATTATAATCTATTACCAGAGACTATTTATAGAACTATGAAAATGTTAATTCATCCTATCTTTTTTAAACTTCATCTTCAGCGTATTGATTTAATGGTAATTGTTTTCTACACTCCAAAAATGTAGTATTTGGCGTGTGTGAACCTTACGATCCTATGAAATATTACTACCATCAAGATGAAAATTTATAACGTTATCTTTTACAGTAGTTTACTTTTACACGATGTTGTAACGAAGTTTTTTAGTGCGCGGTCGAAATGAATTTTATATTAAATTTGTGACCGCGTAGTTTAGAAATAAGGCGCCTGCAGCGCGCTAAGTCGATTTTTGCATCGATCCCCCACTATGTTTTCCCCGTTCGAGAATTGTGCTGAGAATAATTATCGAAATTTAGGGGGTATAAAAAGACGCTCCAGCCCCAGAGCAGCATCTTTTGGGTTTCGACCCGGCAAGGGAGAAGTCCTGTTCTTCCTTGTCCGCACCAGTTTATTTCTAGCTTAACCGACAGCGAGACCGACCGCCGTTTAATTTTCGTAAGTCCGCACCGCTTACTTTCAGAGTAGTAGCCGTCTAGACCGATCGCCGCCGTTTACAACTTGAGTCCAAGAGCGAATCGAGGGAGAACTTCAACCAAGATTCAATCCGAATACCGTTTAATTTACCTGTTACCCGAAATCCAGTCCAGTTAAAATACCTGAACCCGTTAAAGTAAAGTTTATTTAATCCTAGTTGATTTCAATTTGTTTTCTAAGTCAAGACCGTCCGTGTAATATTCGTTGGCTCAGTTGGCTTAGGGGTCATTGCCCTTTTTCTTAATTTGAGCTGCGAATCCAGCGAGTGGGAATATATATACCGCGCATAAATCATTCGGGTCATCTCCCGGTGACTTACGCTGTATATAAGATCCGTTGCAAAATTTGGTGTGAAATAAGAATTTGGGTCATGCCCTATTCGTATTAAACACTTAAATTTCAGAGAATAGTAGTACAGGTATAAATCGTTTCTCAGTCGTTTAGGGGTTGTTTTCCCCTTTCCTACTGGGCTAGCGAATTTATACGCAGAGGTTTTAGCCTTCCGCATTAAAAGAATCCTTTTAATAACCGTTTCACACGTTTCCCCAAATTTTCACGTAACATCCTATATTTGCCTAATTTATTACAGAAAACCGAGGATTAACTACGAGAGTATATTAGGTAAAATAAGCTTACCTGATTGCACTATTTGTTTAGACCAGCTGAGCACCTGCAAGGGAAAATTTCCAGGAACTCCCGAATATAATTCGTAAGTGTAATTTCCCGAAACCCCGAACTTTATAGATTTGACCGGCCGAGACGAGAGAATCGCTGACAGCCGTGAACCGCACTCATAAAAGTCGAATATACGCACACCACTAATTACGCTAATTTCTTACAGCAAACACCGCGTGCGAAACTAACCTGACTTATTTACACGTGCTGTTTTTGAAAATTGTCAAATTCCACTAGATTTTGTTGCAGGCTATTTAGGTTGCCTACCCCACGGGTATAATAAATTTCGTTATGTGATTTAATGAAATGGTACTCATAATTCCTGTATGAAATGTTTTGACCTGTTAATCTTTACATTGTTTTCAGCCTATTATATAGATAAGTAAGATATTAAATTGGGTCAGCAAATTATGTGAAAATTAAAGTTGCATTTATTTGATTGTAAATAATTCATACACTTATGTTCAAATTAAAGTTCGTTTATTTAATTGTAAATATTTCACTTTAATCATTTTCCGTAATAAATACGTACATTATATATAGGGTGTATATGTATATCTGTATGTCATTAACTCATGCAAATATAATAATAAATTGTTTAATCCACTACCATTGGAAAGTTTATTTCGTTTCTTTAGTATTAAATAAGGATTCTGGCTCTGAGCTACCCCAAAGCAACCGGGGGCATCACATGGCGCCCGAGCAGGGACTAGAGACGAAGAAACACCAGGTTGATTGGCGCCCGAGAAAAACCGTTTTCCGTCCAGAACCGAAAATCCAGAACCGAAAACCCTGCAGAAAACCTGTTCCCACAAGTTACCGCACCAGGATGTCGAGCACCGGAAAAGGAAA
This sequence comes from Limonius californicus, assembly GCA_014611495.1. NCBI lineage: Eukaryota > Metazoa > Arthropoda > Insecta > Coleoptera > Elateridae > Limonius > Limonius californicus. The sequence goes on from JABXWE010030426.1 coordinate 10,673, forward strand.
GGTTTGTGTAATTTTAAATAATGCATTTTCCAGGTCACAGATGTGCGTTACGAGACCGGCACAATCGAAAAGTGGACAAAGGGCCCACATGGGAACCGCCAGACAAAGGGCCGCGAGACAAAGGACCCATCTGCCGACCCGGAAATAGATAAGCCCAGACCCGCCAGACCTGCCCGCCCGGATGATAACCGCTATCAGCAACCTGAT
>JABXWE010030427.1:0-17291 GCA_014611495.1 Limonius californicus
TCTCTGGAGTAGAAGTGTTTACACTTCCCGTGGTTCGGAGCCCACGTTAAGCTGTAGGTCCTCTATGTCTGTGGCTCTCTAAACGCGCAACACAGGCATAGGAGAGAAGATCGCTACGTCTCGTAAGAGACAAAGCACCCTAAGAAGAAGAAGAAGACGTAATGCATGAAATCTGAAGAATTGAACAATGTCAAAGACAAAAGTGGGCATTGTGTTTCTGAAATTTTTATTTTATTCACAGCATAAGTTGGCTCTTATAACAGTGCAACATTGCGGCATGCTCGTAGTCTTAGTATAGCTTCTTGAGGAATACGATTCTATTCTTCTAAATGGGCAATTTCCACTCCTTGGATTGACGTTGATGAATTTGGATGGGTCATGAGAGTTTTACCTGTAAGTAATCCCACAGATGCTCCATGGGATTTACATCCAGGCTTCATCCCAGCTAGTCTATGGTTTGACTACATTGACTACATGGGGGCAAGAGTTGTTATGAATGAACAGACATTCTGGGCCTGCATTATGTGCAAAAAGATGTACTTGAGTATTCAGAATTTGAGTTATGTGCCGTCAGAATACGGTTTCGAGCGATAAGCAGATCGGTTTTAGTGTACATTGTAATGTCACACCATACCATTACGGAACCACTCCCAAAAGATTTAGTTTTTACCATTGTAGCAAATAAGTAGTGTTTCCAGCCAGTCTCCAAACTCATTTACGACGATCATGATTCGAAACAGTGAGTCACACTCAGCTGAAAAATTATTGAGCGACAATGCCGTAGATGCCAATTCCTATGTTCTCTAGCAAACTACAATCTAGTTGGCCGATGACGACGTTCCAACCGGAATGCTTTTGCTGGTTTTCTAGAAGTAATTTGATCTTCATGTAATCGGTATTTTACTGTTTGATCACTAACCAATCTCCCAGTGGTTCGTAGAAGGTCTCGTTATACATCGCGCGCAGTTGCTGTATTATTCCGAAGCATTTTAATTCCGATGAATCTGTCCTCTGCAAACATTTGCTATTCTTAAACGTCCTGATCCTTCTCTTCTAACAATATTTCCTCTTTCGGTATGTCTCCTCAGCAGTCTAGCTACAACAGATTGTGTTATATCTGCCACTTTAACAACGCACCGTTCAGACCAGCCCTCTTGCAGCAGTGTCAATGCGCTATCATGTCATTTGCATTCAAATGCCTTCTTAAATGCTGTTCATGTTGAACAGGATCCGCCATGGATTTTTTTCTTTAAATTACAAATTTGCAAATATCACACACTACTAAGCCACAATTAACTTTCTGCAGCATTACCGTTAAACAGAAATACATTACCCTATACGAATTTAAATCCAAGAAGCAACATCTAGTAATGAATGCCTGCAGAAAACATTTTATTTTAAGAATAAATTACTTGACAAGCATCTGTCCAAGAGCAATCGGCGTAACCAGCAAATAGTTATCGAGCATAGAAACCCGAGAGCAAACGGCAGGCGAGCAAACGGCAGGCGAGGAAACGGCAGGCGAGCAAACGGCAGGCAAGCAAACGGCAGGCGAGCAAACGGCAGGCGAGCAAACGGCAGGCGAGCGAACGGCAGGCGAGCAAACGGCAGGCGAGTAAACGGCTGAGAGCCAACGGTTACGAGTCAGCGGACGGGCACACATTTGCTAAAAGAAACTATTGCAAGTCATAAGTTGAAAAGATCATACCTTCTAGACATGTCAAACTATCACTCTCATGGATGCCATTTGCTAACCAAAAAATGTAATTGATAAAAGGTATTTTGTTTTGTAGCAGTATATATAGATCGTTTAAAATTCAATACTATTCAGTAATTAGATAAATTGCATAAGCTAACATTGCTAAAACAAGTAGTCACTTTCCAATGTAGTTCAAGTTGTAGAGTAATGGTGAAGATAAATTACAACTTTTTTTATGACAGTATTACCTATAAAGTAAATCTCTACCTTTTTTCCGCTCAGTTGTTTGGAAAAAACATTGTGATATTTGAATTGGAATCTTTTAGTAAGTATTACTATAAGATGCAAGGTGAAGGATTAAGGAACTTGAAGCGGCTGCTGAGATACCTCAAAGCGCTGGGCAAGTGACTGGTTAATGAAACTTGATGCTGCAGCTGAGATACCTCGAAGCGCAATCGTCAAGGCAGCCCGTAAGCTGCTGAGATAACTCAAAGCGCTGCTGGGTAGGTGACTGGTTAATGGAACTTGACGCTGCAGCTGAGATACCTCGAAGCGCAATCGTCAAGGCAGCTCGTAAGCTGCTGAGATACCTCAAAGTGCTGGGCAGATGAAGGGTTAAGGAAACCTGTAAAGGTACTTCTTGACGTTTAGATCAAGACTATTTCTATGAAAACTTCCTGAGAACCTACTGCACTTGTACCCCCAGTTTTAGAAACAATAAGACTTTCAGCGTCCCATTATGTCTGAAACTAATAATTTTTGTAAAAGTAAATTAATTATAGGGAAAATCTTAGGAACAAAGCTAAATCAATAACTTCCATAATTTAGTGTTTAGTTAACACGTCTATGTGTGGAATATCACGCATGAGGGTATATTTCAACAAAAAAGTAATAATTTAGTAAGGTTATGGACTAAACTAAACCAACCATTTTTATTACAAGAACAGACCGTGCTAAAGACAGCTGTCATTGAATATCTTACGTACTTGAGATCAATTAATTCACAGTCATATTGTTAACTTATTTACCTGAAATAAATAGCTGAAAGAAAACGATGAAAAGGAATGTTTTAAATATGGAAATATAAAATTCAACTACTGAGTAGGTACTAGTGAAGGGTAGACCCTTTACAAAAAGAAAAACTTGCGTAAAGGGACCGCCGTTTCCAAAATCAATGAAGCGTGATTTTCAAACGCCAACTAATATTCATTAGCAGTTACATTTAACAATAAATAAATATAGTATATAGTACAGATTAAAAATAGAAATTGTGAGCATAATGTCCAAAAGTTCAACTGCCTGGGAGAATATAAATATAATCGTAAATGCGGGCGCCACAATACCTACAGTAAGAACGATTACAATTTTCAAAATTACACTGAATTTAAATATTTGATCTTATTCGACATTAGAATATACGAGGAGTGTTTAAATTGAAGCCTCATTTGAAGACAATTCCAAAAATTAAATTGTTACAGGTTGACCGTGGCTCTTGCTAACATATCTACGGCAATTGATTCGCTATAATATTATTTTGACAGTTACAGTTACGATGTAGCATGGAACAGGACATAATAATCTAATTCCTTACGAACAAAGACGTAAATTCGACTGAAATTCTTATAATGCCTCGAGCGCAATACGGCGACTAATGTTTTTTTAATTATAAGGTGTTACATCGCAACTTGCCTAAAAGATAATCAGCAACTTTGATCTAACTTAAATTAACTAATTGGTTGTGCTAAGCATACACCAAATGGTATCCTCTCAGTTGTGTCTTGCAACACTTTTTTATGTGTTAACACTTCACAATGCTCTGCTTTTTTCACTGACACTTTCACGTCTCTCTACACTAACTCAAATGGTTCGGTACTCTTGAGACTTCTCACTAAATCTGTATTGTGGAGGAGGTGGATTACCTCGACGTTTACGTGGTGATGAAGCTTCTTTATATGCTCTTTCCATCGTAATTTGGCAGCCAAGTTCATTCCAAGATACTTAGCTGTATTAGCATGCGGTGTGATGCTGTTTTTGAGCGTCAGTGGCACATAATCATCCTTCTGCTTCATGAAGTTGCTACGCACCGACTTGCTTTCGTTTAATTTTATTCTCCATCGTTTTGCCTATATGTCCACTTGGTTTGTGGCTTGTAATGTTTCTGCCGTTTCTTCAGTTCTTTCGTCTACCACTAGTATTGCAGTGTTGTCTGCAAACGTGGCTACTGTTATCTCATTGGTTGACGGGATGTCGTTGGTGTACAATAGGTATAGTATTGGCCCCAGTACACTGCCGTCTGGTACCTCTGCCTTAATTTCGTATAAGTCGAAGTATTCCTCTTCTTGATTCATCCTGAATAGTATGTTTGCGATGTAATACTTCAGTTGTTCAACAAATTGTTTAGGCAGATTTTTTTCTAGTTTATGATTTAGTCCTTGATGCCATACTTTATCAAGAGCTTGTGCAACATCTAAGAAGATTGCTGGGCAAACGTTTTTCTCTTCCTGGTATTTATTACCCTGTGAACTTGCTCTACAGTTGAATGTTGGTTTCGGAATCCAAACCGGTCTGTTGGTATCAGTTATTTTTTTTTATTATTGGTTTGAGCCATTTGAGTAATGGATTTTCAAATAGCTTTGAAATTATCGGTAAGAGTGAGATGGGCCGATATGATGCTGTTTCATTCGGCGGTTTCCCTGGCTTCTGTATCTTTATGACCTCGGCTACTTTCCATACGTTCGGTACATATTTTAATCGAAATGCTGCATTTATTATGTTAGTTAGTGTTAGTATTCCTTTTATAGGTAGGTGTTTCAATACTTTCCTTGTTATTAAAACAAGTCCCGCTTCTTTCGGATTTAGGTTTTCTTTAATTTCTTTTGGCACTTCTCTTCGAGTGACCAATTTTATTTCTTCCTCCTCTCTTCCACCTTCTGCGTACAGTACTTCATTTGGTACTTGTTGTTCATCCGGTTGAACCTCTTTTCGAGGTGGTTTGCGAAGGCATCTGCCTTCTGCTTGTTGTTTCTTGCTCAACCAGTGATCAATGTATGTTTAAAAGTTAGGTGTTTGAGTGATCGAATTTTTTTCAGACACAGAATAACACCTGTAGAAAATGTGCCTCATGTACAACGAGCTGCTACTTCCGTTAATCATGAAAAAGATAAAGCTCTTATTCAGCAAGACAGATCGGTAACAGTACGTTAAATTTCTTAAATTTTACAAATTAGTGCCTGAAATGTTGAAGACTTCATCAAATGCAAGCTAAGGAATAGCAAGGAAAGTGCTAGATAGTTTCTGCGTTTGTTGACCGGAGACAACGAGATACAATTTTTGGCTCAGTTGTGACAATTAATGAAGCTTGAGTAAATTACTTTACTCTTGAATCAAAACGTTCAAGCATGCAGTCGTGCTATACCATATTTCCAAAACGAAAGAAAGCAAACACTGTGCTATCAGCTGGTAAAGAGCAAAATTTTTTTGGGATTCTCAAGTGGTGCTCTTTGCTATTAATTAATGTAGTGTTCAACACTTTTGCGCAATACAATTACACAGGCGGTCATGAACAATCGGAAGAGAAAACAAAGTTCTGTTTGCTTTCTCCAAGACAATGCTTGCTTTCATACCGCTGCAAGAACAATTGAAACAAGAAACAAACTTCAGTGGGACCTTCTTCCGCACAGTTTTGATCTATATGTTTTTTGAGGCTTTTATGGTTTCTCGATTTCTCAAGACTAAGATTAATTTTCGGCTAACATAGCGTCCTCATATGGAGGTAACACCCAGCATATTCAGAAAGGCCGATTTGTCGTTTGCCTGGCTGGACAATTTTTGTCTTACTTTTCTTAGGCGGATATGTTTGAGAGTCCTCTATGCTGTATAGCACTTATCCTGGTCTAGGTACACAAGGAGTACGCAGAAAGTATTCTTGTCCTAGCAGATAAGATATACCTACTAAGCAAAAATCCTTGTCCGTTTTACTGGCAAATAATCGTCCTACTAGCCTAGTGACAGGTCGGCCTGATTATGATGGGTTTTACTTCAAAATAACGACGGGGTCTATGTCAAAATTAATCTTAGTCTTAAATTAACCTAGTATTTAATATTTATGCATGATGTAAACGTGTACCACAATAATTAAAAGAGGAAGTATTTATCATATAAAAGAACGAATTACTGTAGGATGTTTGCACATGTGCGGCGGTAGGAGTCTGTACAAAGCTTAAGTTATAGATTCGGTTAGCCTCCTCATCAGTGTTGGCTAAAATACTTTTTATTTGTATCTAGATCCAGATACAGGGACTTTTAAAAAAGTGTATCTAGTTACAGATACAAGATACATTTTACTACGTGTACCTAGATACAGATACGATACCTTAAAATATATCTAGATCCTTTTCAGATACAAATTAGATACCTACTTTAAAAAATTACACTTGGAGAACTGGAAGCGCGCATAAACCATGATAATATTATTTTTTAAGAAAATCTGACGGAATTTAGGGTTGTTAACAAATCGATAATAATAATAAGACACAAAATAATTACTACATTTACATTACAACATTTGATTAGGATGACATATCTTGTTACATTTGTATACTGAATTAACTTTAAATTAATATAGAACTAACACTAATATATCATATATTTAAGAATAGTTATGCAACGTATATGTATTACATCTTAGTGCCTTTTAAAATTTACATTTTTTCAAAAAGTTGATCACTTAATTTATTTCTGCGGGGAGTCAGAATTTGTCCCCCATGCTAAAAAGTGGGCGCTGAAGAAGAGGTAATACAGTTAAATTTTAATCTTAAATGAAGTCTAGACATTAGACAAGCTCGGTTATGACGTATGAGATTTACTTAGAAATTCCCAATATCGAAAACAGCAAGGGCGGTTATTATAATTTGTATTGCCACAATGGGTAAATGTATACTTAAAACCTTAAACTTCTTACAGTTCTTATCCCCTGAAAATGGGGATGTTTGAATATTTATTACCATTACCTATCTTAAGAGTTATTGGGTTTTTCTGCTAAAAGTAAACGCTAAAATTTAAATGTCCAAAAGTGTTCTAAATTTTTAAATTGAAGAAATGTTTTAATAAAATTCGAAAACTACATAAAATAAATTATAATTCTTGAATGTATCTAGGATCTTTTATTGTTTAATAAAAAAAGATACCTCTTAACAGGATCTAGATACAGATACAAGATACAATTTTATAAACGTACCTAGATACAGATAGTAGATACTTGAACGGTATCTAGATCCAGTATCTAGATACATGTATCTAGATCCTACCCAACACTGCTCCTCAAAAAATGTGTGTAAAGCGTTAAATATTAATAGAGTTCAGATGATGCCTGCTAGGGACACTGCCGGACGTGCTCATAATGCAACATGTTAAAGTCATATCTTTGACTCTTCTGACTAAAGTGGTAGATGCTGTACATGCAAATAATATACACAATGCAAAAATGTATTCATTGCCATTACATTTAAGTTTGGTTATTTAGGACTGTCACCACACCTTAATATACAAATCGCAACTAAAATATTATATTATCAAACTAAGCAGCCACAACTCATTTTCCTCTTCGTTTGATGGATGATACAATAGTGCGCATCTATACCATGACGTATTCATTTCTGTAGACAATTTCCAATTAATAATTTTCTAACCAGCATACTGTAGTGAGAAAGGGCACCATCATGTATAAATTTTCTTGTTTTTGAAAAGCAACATTACATACATCGTAAAGTTTCCAACACGGAAAATACGTTTATAAACGAAATGTCAAATACTGCGACAAAAATGCAAGAACGCGTTTCTTCTTTAACTCCAACGTAATATTAAAATAGAATAAACAATGGCACACTGTACATTATAAAAAAGAGAACAGACCTTCCCATTAGTTACGGTACTGGTGGACATAATGCGACAAAATTTGAGCCATATTGGAAAAAAATAAAATAGGAAAATTATTCAAGACTGTAATTTCTTAAACGTTGAGTTTTGGACTAGGGTTTATTAGGCAAACGTTTTAAATTGTATTATATTTCTACTGTATAAATTATGGTACTTAATTTAGGAACACTATGTATTTAACGTTTTACATAAAATGTAGCCTAATCGGTTTTCGGCAATGTGATAGCACTTTCAGCAAAGTGTTCTACACCCAACGATTTGGGTTCCACGAGCAATCTTAATCAACAATTTTGCCGACAATACTGTGTATACACCAGGTATGCCCCATTGGTCTCAGCTTATTATAATTTCTTAATCGACTGTAGATATTCGTAAAAAGTTGTAACATTCCCCTTTCCATATTCCAGTTTAAACATCTAAATTCGAATATCGTCTCGTTAGGTTTGTTCACCAGTGGAACTTATCAAGCAGGTTTTTCGTATTTAAATTGAGACGAAAAATCCACATTGTTAGCAAGTTCATTCTTTTACTTTTTCCCCCTTTATTTGAGCGGCATTTCTACGTAGAGCATTGCACCCTCTTTTCTTTCGCTGCAGTTCTTTTTATTACTGAGCAGTCCGAGCGTAATTACAAGACGAGGTGTTGTCGAACGGTAAATTTGCAGAAATTCGGGAAGCTGTGTTTGGGTGGCACGACAGCACACACACGTAAAGGAACTCCACTAAGAGAATTAAGGAATTAAAGATTGCCCGTGGCCACTTCCAAGTGATCCATTATCAGTGTTCGTGTCTGTCACACGCCGCCTGGGGCGACGTTGACTGATGTGCAGACCGCCACCGAGCCACCTACAATTCTCATTTCATGTGGTGTGAGCTGTAATTTTTTCAGTTGTATGTGTAATATCAAAGATAATTTTGCTGTTTTGCTGATAAACCGCTTTTAGGGGGTGTACACAACATACAGTACGATTTACCAGAGTAATCCAATTCGATTAGATGGTGGATAATACGGTTTAGTTCAGAAGTATAGAAAATAATTGTGCTATATTATTTTTAAATTGTCTGCTAAAACAGACAAACTATTTACAAGCTAATTAAATAACTTTTTTATTATAAATATACTTTCCATAAAAACGATATTAAGATTTTGACGGTAACGGGCCTTAGGAACACAAAAATGTGAGAGTAAATATGTTGTTATGGCATATTTTTTCAGAATAAGAAAGTAACTAATTCTCAAAACATTTGCTGAAATTAGTGTAGTACGTTTGAATTAAAACAGAATACTATTTTCCGGAAATCTCGAGCTTCAAAAATAAGGACACTACAATTTTTTGAAGAATTCGCCCGTTTATTCAAAAACCTAACATATTAATGTTGACAGTTCTGTTAAAATTACGATTAGTAGGTATTATCAATTAATGCATTAACATTGATCTTGTTAATTGTTAGGTAAAATATTCCTTTATTGTGATAGCTATTAAGCATTTTATTAAAAGCGCCTACTACATAAGAAAATTAAAAAATTATATAGCATCTAACAGTAATAATTTATAAACAGTCGGTCTGTTCTATTAAATATTATATTTTACGTTCATTTTTATATTTATTACCTTGAAATAATCTTTTTTACAAAATGCTTTGTAAAATAATTGTAAGTAAATTTTACCCTGGTATTATCTGTAAATTGCAGAATGCGTTTTGAATATTTGAAACAGTAAAGTACCTATTTTTTAGTATCCAATAAATATTTTGTATAATAGTATGCGTGGATAAAGATTGAAGTTGATGCTCGCCCTTACTCTATACCAATTGCAACAATCAGTAAAAGAAATCTCGAAGACATATATTTTTTGTACATTTCAATATTTTCGTTGTTTTAACTCAAGATATTTTTACATTTATTAAAGGACTTTCAATAAACCTAGACTTTATCTCAATCGAATTACCACATTTTGACAAAACATATAATAAAATTTTCAAAAATTCATAGCGGCTTTAATCTTTAACCCAGAGAATTCGGAAAATTCAATTTGAATTAAGACATACAACACAGTTCCATTTCCATTTTGAACAGGAAGACAAACCCATGCCCCCCTTTTTTTTAATTACGCATAGATACAATCTTACATGCACTTAAGCAAAATATGAGCATGCTTACAGTAAGTTTATATCGTTTCTGGTGTAACCCGAGGTGATATCATCTTTTACAATCCCATACTATGGGTATGGGAAAGTAAAAACTGGAAATTAATTTATGCGACAGATTGTTTTAAACCTTGTAGGCAACTCCATGATTCCCATCCGACCTTTGAAAAACCCCATGCCCTAGACAGTACAAACACCCTGGGAAAATGCAGCGCTCAGGATTCGAACCTGAGCGACTTGGAAGGCGGTTTTCTCGTGCTCTCTGCAAGCCTTACATAGTGGGTCGTCGTCTACATCTAGGAGGCTTAGATGTCTTCTGAGCTTACAGTGGCCTGTGAAGACTCCTATCAATAGATTAAGAGTCCGTCGGTTTTTACCCAATAGCCAAACCTATTTGGCTATAAAAAGTTTTGCCTACATTCCCTGAGTTTCGTCCATTCGTTCTGTTGCCTTGAAAAACCTAGAAAGGGTTCCGGCCCCAGGCAAGTTTTCTCGGCTCCCCGCTTGACAAGTTCATCTGCCTTCTCTTTGCCAGGGATTTCACAATTTGCCGGTACCCAGACCAGTTTTACTTCTTTCAGCTCTGCGAGTTTTTCAAGAGCGTCTCCGCATTACTCGCCGAGAGCTGACCCCGTCCTGAGTGTGAAGATGACTTTGAGTGCCGCTTGCCTGTCGGAACAGATGTATGTCACTTTCTTTGCTCCTGATATAACAGCTTCCTTCTTGGCTACCATCAAAATGGCATAGACTTCCGCCTGGAAAACCGTGGTGTACTTCCCAAGTGCGAAACTTTCTTGTACGACCTGGTTCTCTAGGTAACAGTGCAGTCGATCCTTTCCTTCTATAACATTGCAAGCAGAAAAAATTAGTTCTTTTTCGGCCATTTTGAAGATGTCTGCTTGACCTATGATAACTCCTTTGTCTTGTCCGCTGTCCCGCATTCTGAGGTGGGCCGCCGTGGCCTCGTTCCTTATCCAAATAGGAAGAGTTGGCAGCCCTAACAGGAGCGGGCGTTGGGGTTATCCTCATTGTTCTGGTGATTCCAAAGCAGGCCAGTCTCTGGATCTTAGACAGCTTAAGGGCAATAGTGGTTGGTTGCACACTTAGTCACCAGACCATCGTGTCATACTGCACTTTAGGTTTGATTGCTACCGTGTACAACTACTAAAAAACTCTAGAGCTTAAGCTCCAGTTCTTTCCCACCACCCGGCGTAACTAGCAAAAAGTCGTTACGGACCCTTCCACTATATTGTCGATGTGCGACTTTCAGCTTAATTTACTATCCAGGGTTACTCCCAAGTATTTGACCTCCTACTTAAGTGCCAGAGGCTTTTCATACATTAGGGGTGCCGTAATGCAATTTATTTTCAGTCTTTTAGTAGAAATTATCATCTAGTTGTTACTGTAATACAAAGAGCATTTCTGATTAAGGCTTATTTTCGTAATGATCAGAAAGTTCGTGGTGCATGGTAGAATTCGATTCATGGTTGTCCGCAGGATTTCCAGGAAAATATCCAGAGTCGGTAATCAACTACAACTACATTTACTCTGCGTTAACGCATTCGATACAGTAATTTCGCGGAATTGGCCACGTAACAAGGAAAAAGGCAGCGGTAGATCTACAAAAACAATTGAAGATAATATTCACAATATAAGAGAAAGTATTACCAGGACACCATCGATTTCCCTTCTGGCGGTTTCCTAAAAAACTGAACTTTGTTATGGAAATTGTCAATCAGAACGCAACTGGATTTGCCCATATTCCCTTGCTGCTTAACTGCAGTGCACGAGGTTTTACTGCCCCATTTTGAAAAATGAGAGAGTTTTGTCGTTGGTTTCATAAATGAACGCTATATTCAATTAAACTTTCTTCTTACACGAATCATGGTTTCGCATAAAAACGGCTATGTAACGAAAATCCATATATTTACGTCACCCAGAGAAAATACGTGTGTGGACAGGTTTGAGCCGAAGGCGACTATTTGCACCAATTTTATTTTTCAACTACAGTTTCACTGCTCAGAAATACCGCGAAGAAATTCTTCAAGGTTTCATCAATGTGTTACATGGCGGCGAGTTGCCAAATGGATTCTTCCAACAGGATAGAGCTGCGGCTCATGCAGCTCGTGGAATCATTGCATAATTCCTTGACAATCGTTTGATAAGCAGGAATAAACTGATAACCTGGCTACCCCGCGGGTGTGGTTAACACCGTTAGAATTTTTCGATTGACCATACCTTAAAAAGTCAATTTTTAAAACTACAGTAAATAGCGTTGACGAAAGTATGCAAAGAATCACAGTAATGTGCGAAGAAATAGGCAACACGCCACAGCTTTCGCGGTTGACGCTTGCTTCACCTTTTATAATGCTTACTTTTTAATTATTTAAAGATTAAATTTTTTATGTTTATTAAATGTGAATAAGTTGTTATGCTCGTTTAAAATTTGCCGCTGTATATGAATTAATTCCGTAATTTGTTTGCCGCTTCCTAAGAATTAATAACGTTATTTTAATTGCAGTCTTATTTTGGGTTACGGTTTCGCTATATTGCGTTTTTCTAAGATTGAGTTGTGTTGACGATAGTTTTGTTAGTAGGTATTTTCCGTTCCGAAATAATTTATGACCCAAGGAGTCCCAGAGTTGTTCAAGGTTTTTCTTTGTAAGATATTTTTTGGCCGTTCAGACGGGATTTCTAGGAATGCCTTTGTTAAACAGTGGTAAATATTTAGGAAATGTTTTCGGACTCCTCTCGAAGGTCGCACGTGTTAATTTTCCTTCTAGAACTTTTCATCACATGTAGAAATATGGTGCAATTTTTTTGTGGGGGAAGTGGAGATTCCCGTTGCGTTTTTCAAGCAGTGAATCTTCCACCTTTCCTGGCTCCGGACCTTCCCAAAATTACTTCTTCAGGGGAGGGCCGTAAATATATCGAGTGCTGCAAGTGTCGGCTTGGGTTTTCGACGGGTACACCTGGAGTAATTTTTCGTTTCGTTGTTTTACCATGGGGGTGAAAACAACACATCGACAATTGTCGGATATTATTGAAGTACGCTAGGATTTTAAACCCAAGCAAAAGGCAATTTTTTGTGAATTGGCCGATCGCCGTTCGGCGGATGAATTTCGAAGCCCAGCGCCGGTTCTGTTGCTGCTACTATCGTTCAACGATTAACAACTTGTCGTTGTCAACATATTTTCCTGCATCTGGAAATCGCCTGAAATTGTGCCGATGCTCCTAGAATCGTTCAAGGTAAAAATCCAGATTTTGTGTAGTGATAAAGAAACCTTTTTTTGCTGGCGTTACCTTGCAAACTTCAAATTTTGCTTTCATGTAAATAAAAAGACGACCTTCAGTCGCCATATGTGGTGTTAGTTGTTAATTATAAAACTACCGAATTATATTCCGTTTTATTCTTGTGAACTTCAGCGCCCCTGGTGTACGTGGCTGTATGAAAGAACGTAAATCCGGTTGCACCAGTGGCGGCGAGTTTGTTTTCGGAACGTTCAAAAAAATTAAAAATATGTAATCCTAACTTATAGCGTTATCACTTGTCATTTTCCTGTATTGTCATATTTAACCGTTTAATTATATCTGTGTTAAAAGTTTATTGCCTCTTATTGCGTCTTTTGTACTTGTTTGTGTAAGAATTTTGCAAGCTTTAAATATATAGGAGGGGGCACAAGAAAGGCAAGTTCCATTCCCGTAAGCTGTTAGCTTCTCGGCCTTCCACGAGGACCTACAATCAGCTGGATTTGGAAGATGGCGCCCACTTATTTTGACTCGCCCTGTACACAACTAAAGATTTTCTCTCATAAACGATTTTCCATCTATCTGGTTACGGGTCGTCGAAAAAGCTCGATTGGCCCGTAACAAAGTTTCTTGTTTGTTTTAATATTGGCATTATATAACCTAACCTTATTTACTCGTACACGGGTAACGTGAAGTTAGCCGGCCGAAACAACTACATAACCATGTAGTAACGACATACGGTTTCACGTCCAGGGCTTGCTTTAACTTATTTTTTTATACATCGCTCCTTACTTCCACATTTCAATTTCATTAAAGACGAACTTCTTGTTACGGAAAGATCGATAACCATAGAGACTCATATATCTTCTTGAAAGTAATATGCTGGTATATTTTATATATTACAGGGTCATATTTTTGTTGAAAGGGTAAATTTGAGATTTTCATGAAACTATATTTGTATACGTTTATATTATAGAAATACTTAAAAATCGATAGTTTTAATTCGAATATAGAATTAAAATAACTATATACAAGAACGCCCAGTTTACAATTTAATTATAGTTCTTCCGTTAAATAGAGCCTTTTTCAAAGGAGTCATTTGGTAAGGTTTCTTCCTTATAAGTTTCTTTTATGATATGTTTACGTAGATCATGGCAAGGAATGTATTCATCATCCAGGTTGCAGGAGAAAATACACGTACCGTTTACGTCAGGTATGTATTTTATTCCTTTGGATGTATGTGGACACATACAATGTTTCTGAAACATGAAACATAGTATGTTAGAATCTACTTGATTTGCAAATAGAACTAGAAATATAAAAAGAAACATGTTCATTAAACTATAATCAATATAATTAGCAGGGTAATGTCACAGTTATATTGTCATAAGAAAATTAATGTTGCAGTACTGAAATAAGAATATTAATTACATTAGTAATATTTATATTTCGTGAAAATCGCCTATCGATAATTTTAATATTCAATCGATTTCTGTAAATATTTGTGCAGGTACTTACATACATACAATTGCTGAATAACACACACCGTAGTTTCACTAAAAGTATAATTTTGTTTTGGTTTTTCCTAATGTTTTATTGCTATGGTATGTTTACTCTAATTGCGAACATAAAAATATTCTATTTAATAGTATAATTGTAATTGCTACATTAAATATTTACTACATTTTAAAACGCGCAATTATCAACAGTTTTAATATGAAACCATTTACTAATTGTTACAAAGTGGAAATTAACAGGAGCGTGCAAAAGCGTGCATGCTTGCTTTAAATAATTTCTTGCTATCTAGGTCAGAGCGGTAAAACAAATAATTACCGAGTCAAATATTTTAATTGTTCTTTCAGTGGCTCAAATTTACACGCGACAGAACTGTATTGTCATTTGTATTTTAGCCTGTCATTAGTGTAGGTTATTTAAAAGAACGCAAAGTGGGTTGAAGTTAATTTAGTTGTATAAATGATGAACTGTAATTTCTAAATTAGCCGACGGGGTATATTCTACAAATTAATATAAAATTACTGTATAGATTTTACTCTTTCAGGTTGCAGTTTAAAAATTAACTTGTGACATTTTGCAGCTCCGTACGTATTACAAATTACAATTCAATTAGAGTTAAACTCCAAGTTACACGAACTTCAACAGTATAAGCCGTAGTCGTTTCCCTTGAGAAATCGAACTTGAACCGCTATTCGAGTAGCGCAGGGATCGGAAAGAGGACCGGTGTTATTATAAAGGGGAAGCGATTTTAAATGCCAAGTAGATATGAGAAAGGTAAGCTTTAAAAGCATCAAATTAACTGGTTTAGCATATATTTATGATTTTGTTTGACCGTAAGGTAAAAATAAACATAACTAATACTTAAACACATCTAAAATATATAAATTTAGGCACTATAAATGTCCCATTAACTAAATTAATATACAGAGTGAATTTGCTAAGGCAGATCAGTTTGATATCTCCGATATTTACAGTAATAGAAAAAATATTTTTGTAATGATTGTAATAGGCAGTGCCCCCTATGTATATGCACTATCACACATATTCTTTGGCTATTCCAACGAGAATCAACAATTTTTAGAAACGGCTTATAAATATTATATTTAGTTTCATTGCCAGGACCGTTGTTTTGTGTGTCTAATACGACGTTTTCTAACAAATAGTTTACTTTTAAGGTCCTCCTAAAATATTTAAATAATGTGATTTGTTGTGTTCGTTGGAATTAGAGGGCAATAACGTAAAATCGAAAATGAAACTAATGTACATTGTTCTGATTCACAGCCCAGGATAGCAAAATTTTGATGATACCGTCTTCCTAGATACTTTTTTATAAGGGACCTCGATGGGGCAGTGCGAACAGTGAAATGCAGTTCAATCGGCCGCATGGTCACACCCCGGCTGAGGCGACGACCACAGACGCCCACACCCCCTGAAGTAATACAAAAGCGGCTACAAGAGGGGGGGGGGGCACCGATAGTGTGAATGGTTAAAAAATAAGATACTTTTTATACTATTTCCCATTTACAAATTAGATTGTGGCAATTGTTATCGATTGCAGTAATTAGGACGTTAATTGGTTTAGATTAAACCATTTTTTTAAATAAATATAGACACCGATTCGCGAAGCCTCATTAAATGAAATAGACGATTTTGTAGATTTTTGGGAATTTCTATGATAACATTGATTAAAACTGGTAATTAGGTGAAGTGGTAAAGTAGGCTATTTAACCATTTCTTGTAAGGCAGTTATAAATCTTGAAGGCGTGTCGTTATTGTAGGTTATGTTAAAATCATAAATAAAACCACATATAGTACCTCTGACAGAACAACTGTAGCAATCTGTTTCTAAGAAAGAATTATTACATCATGAACAAGGCAGAATATTTAAAATTGTAAACTATAATAATTTTCTTGAGTCTAAAATGCTATTTCCTCAAAAAAATTAAAAAATACCTGGTTATATTTATATTTTTATATTATATATTATATTTTATTATTTTTATTTATATATCAAAAATTAAATTTTATATAAAAAATAGAGACCGATACCACTTAATGCAAATATTAAATAACTCACATAATTAGAAAGTTGGTCAGTATTTTGTAAAAACTGAACGATTTATCAATAATCCCTCCTGTTTAAAAAACCTCCTATATAAAGAAACCCCCGTATAAAAAACCCCAGACATTAACCTCCCGTATAGAAATAGAAACTCTTGAAATAATATTTTCTTGATACTACAAACCGAAGCCTAAAACAATAAAACAAGATAGATTTGCACTTTACAAAACAATAAATGTAAGGTATATTTAAAAACAGAAGTAGTTGAAAGTAATATAACTGAACAACCACAATTAAATCTGACGGTGAATTGCATCGCCATAGGTATCTCGAGCAATAATGTTAAAAGAGTAGCTTTAGAGGAGTATTAATGCCTAATTAATAATATTAAACTACATTTCCTGTACAAGATGTCAATATTTTAAATTAACTCATATTTCTCTTTTTCTAAAATAGTTTTATATAATAACATTAAATTACATTTTCTGTTAGAGATTTTAATATTTTAGAATGGCGACCGGGTGGCGCAGTGGGCGAGAGTCCGCTTCGCAACCGGTTGACCCGAGTTCGACTCCCGTTGTGGCCCGAATTTTAATTAATTCGGGAGCAGCGGGAGTGACTCGGTAGCATAGTTGGGGGGGGGTTTACAAGGGTGGGGCATGTTAGACTTGTGTATAGCGCTACG